>CASHTH010001694.1:0-12374 GCA_030341885.1 Geodia barretti
AAGTTGCACAAAGCTACATGACACCATCCCTATATCTTTGTGTTATATAATATAGTTCACAAGTAAAGTTTACTATGAGACAAAGATATAGGGATGGTGTCATGTAGCTTTGTGCAACTTTGCTGTGTAATGACCCCTTGTTTCTTCCTTTTTGGTGATTCAAGCCATCCCTATATCCCCCTTTCATTTTGAAGAAATGATTTTTCCACTTGTATTATTACTGCCTCTAGGGTGTTCTTTTGTCTTCTTCAGGGCTGATCCATAGTAGTTTTCTTTTACCATGTAATGCAGAAATGGAGTAAGCATGGGTTAAGGATGCATGCATGCACACTACACACCACTTAATTGATACTGAGTGTGTTTCCTTGTTACACAATATGGATAGGCTGCAATAGGACTCAGATGGCCCTATGAAAACAGTAACCCCCTGTAATACAAGGGCGCTTTCCTCGTTCATGTAATACACACTGCCCTATGTCTGGGATATAATATTACTGCCTCTAGGGTGTTCTCAGGGCTGGTAGCTACATAGTAGTTTTCTTTACCATGTAATGCAGAAATGGAGTAAGCTAAGGATGAAAGCATGCAACCACACATCACTTCATTGATAGTACTAAGTGTTTCCTTATCAAACAATGTGGCTAGGCTGCATAGGACACAGATGGCCCTATGTTGTCAAACTAATCCCCTGAAATACCCACAAGGGCTCTTTTCCTCATCCATAAAGGAAACCTGATAGACGCTTATTCCACACTGCCCTATCGTACTAGTAACTAATGAGTGATACCCGATGATAACAGAAAAGGGAGTACTTCCTTGTAACATAATGTGGATAAGTATGGAAGCCGAGAAGGACCATTCCATATTTCCGTTCTACGCGAATTTCTATTCTTCCATCCTGCCATTCTTCCATTCTTCCATCCTGCCATTCTTCCATTCTTTTATCCTTCCATCCTTCCTTACTGCACAGAGATTGAATGCGCATGTGCAGATGCAACGATTGCACATGCGCCTATGAGGGGAGATCAGTGTCATAATTCTGGGCCATTTTTCAAGCTGCTATTTTCTGCTATTTTCATGAGTGCACCTTATTTTTTTGCAGCAAACGCTGCTTTCGTTCGCCCATTTTGCACCGTCGCTATCCTTTATACTGCTATTTTTCTGATGTCGCTATTTTATGGTGCTATTTTTCTAATATTGCTATTTTTATGGTGTGATGTTGCTACTTTTATGTCGCTATTGTATAGCTACTCACTCAGCCGCGAGCGGCCACCACACCCCCTAGCCCTAACTCCACCTCTTCCTTGATGATGGACTCATTCCGGTTTTATGCTTTACTTAGTGATATAAATAGTGACAGAAAAGTAGCGACATAAAAATAGCAACATCAGAAAAATAGCACCATAAAAGTAGCAACAGTGTAAAAATAGCCTAACGAAAATAGTGCCTGCTGCAAAAAATGAGCCCTCATAAAAAAAAAATAACAGCTTTGAAAAATTGCCCAAAATTATGACACCCATCTCCCTTCACATGTGCCCACCTGGTGTGTTTGCAATTGCAACTGTCATGTCAGGACCCCTCTCCCATGAAGACCTTATAACATTTACGAAGGATACCAATATCGGGCCATAGTTTAGTTTGTTCATTGTATGATAACCTAGTGGTCCGAATGGCGCGATTTTATGCGGTTCAACTGCGCCTGCATTTTGAGTACGCGCTATACATGATGCCACATCATTTATTCAATCCTCGATGCGTGATCTAGCCAGCGAGAGAGCTCTCCTCCATTCAACGGCATTCTGGTGCCTATCTGAAACTGTATATACCTCTTTCCAATCTTTGTGGTTTCAAGGTGCAAGTTGTGAATAGGCTAGGATGGCTCGTGCAGATAGCTAAAGCCATTGTGTGCTCACTCCCGCTAGCCAAAAATGCCCTGCATCGGCCTACTATCTAGTAATAATTGAAACATCCGACAGTTGCCAATGCATAAAAAGTTCAATGTTCATGTTCAATGGGCCCGCCCGGGCATGACATGTATACGGACAGAGTCAGGGAAAATGACAATAGTTATAAGAAGCATACAGGGTTGCCAACCCCATGCAATTAATGCGCCAGCAACAGTCGTATAGCAGATGTAGACATGCTCTCCCCCGGCACCGTGGTTGAGGTCTACGGGGATCATTTCGTAGCCTTCTGGCTGAAGCTGAGCTATCTCCCTGTCCTTGGCCTACACCAACTCAGTCTCCTACAGTCAGGATGGCATCAAACACAGTTTACAAGTTTTTTTGCCTGAGGCTATTTGTTGTTGTTTACAAACTTGTAATGTTTACACCTTGTTACTATTGATGGGTTGTATGTGTACGGAGTTTTATCACTCTGGGTATTAGCTCCTAGTTAGCACACTTTACTTGTCTCTATCATAATGTATATTATTTGTTGTTTTTTGTTGTTTACATGTAAACAAAATTGTTTACTAAGAAAAAAATGCTCTTGCATGACCTGTCATGGATTCCAATATCTGTGCAAAGTTTCATCTCCATATCTTACCCGGTTTTTGACGCTTGTCTAAACTGAACAAGAAGAATTTTGAAAACTTACTTTCTTGAATAAATCAATTACCGATAATTTGCGATTTAAGCCATTTCTTGGATGCATGCTCTTTGTGACAATACGGATCAGTCTGATGTGTCAGAAGTGGGATCTGATTGAAACTGAAAGTGAAATGTACAAATCTCAAATGTATGGGCATAAAGCAGGACAACTTTCATTATAGACAAACACTTGACTAACTCAACGTCCAATATCCAGAATTTTTTGGCGTTTTTCTCTGATAGTTTCCATGGCCTTTTCATTTCTCTGTTTCAGTAGTTCCAGTTGTTTTTTTCTGCAAGTACATACATAGGTGAGTTTATAGTGTAAACTGAGGGCAGAGGGCAAACTACTGTGCTACTGACTATAATTGGTCCCCATACACCACTAGACTAACTCTCTGTCTCATCTCCTGAATCTGCTGCTGCTCTCTCCTGATACTCTCCTCTGCCCTCGTAACCTCTGCCTCCTTTCTCGCCACCTCTGCCTCCTTTCTCGTCACCTCTGCCTCCTTTCTCGCCACCTCTGCTTTATTTCTTATCAACTCTGCTTCCTTTCCTGTCACCTCTGCCTCCTGCAGAAACATCAGAGAGAGTGGCAGTCATCCAAATCATGGCTGAATGCTCACTTTTCTTGTTAGCTCTTGTCCGAGTGTCTGCATCTCCCTCTCAGTTGCTTGCAAATGTTCTTCCTGTGATCACAAAACAACACAACACTTGACTGTGCCACTAAATCATCTTTAAGACTCACATTACGTCTTAATTGCTGCTGTGCTGCAGCTAGCTCTGTGTCTTTGGCCTGCACACGGGACTGGAGATGAGCATTCTCTGTCACCACGTCTCGGAGAACACGCTCCAAATTCTGGTAGCATCACAGGAGATTTTGTCAACACATGAACTCATACCAAATGAGTGTACAGTCCCTCACCTGGTTCCTGGGCTGGATCTGAAGAGCTCGTACCAGCTCACGTTTGTTCCTCTCACTCCCTTCATCTCTAACACCAGCTCTGGCCTCCTCCAATAGATGCAACACCTCACGAATACCTGGCCTTTTGGATGGAAAATTTTGCAGGCATTGTTGAATCAGCCGAATGAGAGGGTGGTCCCCACGGAGCTAGCCACAGGCACGGAGTTGCTCGTTTACGTGTCGCATGTAATGGCCACACGCTACGTTGTGCAGTACGGAGCACTTGAGAGCCATGGAGAAGAAAGATAGCAGTGTGACGGCGCCGGGCGGAGGGGGCGGGTCCGGAGCCAGCAAGTCGTGAAGACTCGTCAGCAGTCGCTCCATGACGAGGGCTGGCAGTCGCGAGCCGGGGAAGAAAGCGACACCCAGAAACTGTACGATGTTCGGGTGGCGCAGAGTGCTCATAAGCTGACATTCCCTCACGAACTGAGTCGCGGCCTTAGGCAGTCCGGCGGTCGTTGCATCCCCTTCTCGCAAGAAGGCGTAGATTGTTTTGGCGGCGGCGCCCACAGAAACCACCACCTCCTCCACTTTGCCGTAGGCTCCGCCGCCGAGTTCGGTGCCAGTGAGCTGGACGTCGGACAGAACGAAGGGCCTCAGCCCTGGATGATCGCGGAGAAACTCTTCAGCCATTATTTCCGTCCCTTAGTGCGCATGCGTGCCCCAGCCTACGGCGTGTAGCCGCTTGATGGCTACGCAATGGAGTTGATCAGCGCGCCTCTGCCATTGTTCGTTGAGTCGTTGCATGTCAAAAATATGTGGGCATCTTCCGGACATTGCCCAGTGAGCTAATGTAGCCAGAGCGTGCAGAAAAAGCGACTGTACAAAAAGCAAAAGACTTTTCTGTACAAAAAAGTGCAAACCCTCGGCGCACCACTACGCGCTATCGTTAATTGATGGGCTTGGGCTATATAGGCTATGCAGTTACTCGTGGTCTCCCGCTAGTAGCTCGCAGAGAATCTGGCTTCACTAGTAGATTGCATGCGGAAGTCGACACCCGCCCTCTGTTGTAACTTCTTGTGTCTCCAAGGTAGGCCGCTCAGTTCCAGCGCGATTATGCATATTGCCTTTTTCGCTTGTTTTCATGGCATATCTCTCGAACGCAGCCGTTTCAGGAATATTTTTCAAGTTCGCGTAGTTCTGAATTGCCCACCTCGTAGCCTGTAGTGCCAGAATAAGCGTCGACACAGACACACAGACAGAGTAACCCTCGCTGCGCATGCGCGCAGAGGGGTAATAAGGTCATATTGATGAGAGTGGGCGGTTAGAAACTCAAACTTGTGCCCACTGTGGTCGAGGAAGAGAGTGCAGTCGCGACATATGAGGCGATTGCAGTCGAAGCAGAGAAGCTTGAGAGTTTTTTGTCGTGCTCCTCACTTTTCCTGGCGGAGGATCACTGACACGAATGTTCTGGATTCAGCCCTTTTCCTTGTCTTCGACGCTAAGTACATACAACGTGGCTTGCGAAAGCTTTTGACTTTTCGTGCGCGGCTATGTATATACGCAAACATCAAATAAAATCCGCGCAGTGACAGCAAAATGCCACCGACTTGGCCGCCCCACACTGCTCGCAAACCGCCTCATCCTTTCCCTATGCCTTTGTCATCTTGTCTTTTATTCTCTCAACGAAAAGAACGGGTTGAAGCCGCGTCACGCCGCTAGGAGGGAGATTCGTCTTTTTTCAGACACTCGAACGGCTTCCCTTGCCTTCAGAGCGAGCGACCATCCATGTCGACGTGCAGTAGTATAAAATGATGACAAGGAATTCGAAGTAGCTAACTTTGCCTGCTTGTAGATACCCTTGCATGCAGTGCAAGTATTATCCTTTTGCAGATCTTTCTGAGGTTTTCTCGAAGTTCTTGGATTTGCCCTTCTGCCATGCCTCGGCTAATTTTCCTGCTCCCAGAGCTCCCCTGGTCGGCGGGCTATGGCATCATAAGCACGCATGCGCAGCGAATGAAGAGTAAATGCGCGCACGTTGTTAGCGCTTTGCTAACCACCGCCACACACAACAAAAAGCCTTTGTCGTCGTGTTCAGTGACGAGCAGAATATTGCTGATAGAGCTACAGATTCGAAGAAGTTGAGTAGCTATGGCATCCTGGTTGTTCGCCTGTCTCCTGACACTGGTTACTGTGGTGGTTCTCCCTGTCCCGGGAGTCAGGGCCGAAGTGTTCACGGCCCTGGTCCACATGGAGGGACTCGTCTCTCTGGAGAAGGAGCTACTGGGCGGACTGGAGTCCTACCTGGAGCTGGAGAGACAGAGGTGAGCACTTCTTCCCGGAACGGCCCTGGTGTGTCCGAAAGCAGCTTCCGTGTCAGATATAGGCGTTCAGTGTTGGCAATCTCCCCCGCTCTGCATTATACCATTTGCACTGTCTAAGTTTTTATTACTCTCATTTCTGTAACCGTTTTGTTCCAGGTTGGTACGTATGGAGCAGTTTGCAGGTCGAGTGAGGTTGGCTCTCACGTCAGCCAGCCAGGACCCCAGCACCCATCTCTCTGACCCTGTCAATGCCTACCAACTGGTCAACAGGTTCATCAATGGCTGGAACACTCTCTACGATGACATATATGAGGACAATGGACAAGGTGTGCACATTTTTGCCTGCGCACCTGTAACATTGATCTCTGATGTGATCCTAACATAATTGGCAAGCGAGAGTGAGCTAACCTAGTGGCCTGGTCTGAACCGCGTAATTTTACATTGTATAATATAGATACGTAGTGCTAATGTGCATTGATTAAAACTGCCTAAGCCTACAGCTCCATCATCGATGCGCGATGTAGCCAGCAAGAGAATTCTCGTCAGTTAATTAGATGGCGTCCTCTGCACTCTTCGGTGCCTGGCCAAGGCTGCACCTCTTTCTCATCTTCGTGGTTCCAAGGTGAAAGTTGTATATAAATAGGCTAGGATGGCTCGTGCAGATACAGTCATTAAGTAAGCACTGGTGTCAACTCTTACGTTTTGCTTGCAGCAAGCAATTCTGCTCTCTAACATAAGCAAGTCAGTCCTGTACATGCCCACCACTATGGTGGCCATTTCTCTCTCTTTCTCACACACACCCTGTGTGTGTGTGTGTGTGTGCTCTGTGGTTTTCTTCTTACTGTGGCTACCCTATACAAGCAATTGTTTTTCCTTTATCAACTACCTCCAGCTAGACTCTGCCTTCCAACTTTCTTTGTTGGGCATGATAGATTACTGTGGCTGCCTATAAAAGCTTCTTTTGTTCTTTTATGTCAACAGCAGCAGGTTGCTCTGCACTCCCTGGCTGGGTATGTTTCAAGTAGGACAGTGCAGAAGTCAGTCAGGTCCTCAGGCATGAGGGGTATCTTTTTTAGTGTGTGTGTGTGGTGTGGGGTCTTATACGCAGAACGTTGTCCAGCAAGCTGAAGCCCTGATTCAATGTCCTCTCCCTCTCTCCCTCCCTCCCTCTCTCTGTTCCTCCCTCCCTCCTTGCTGCAGGTCTGATGGCCAACATCTCCTACTACAACTTCCGGTTCCCTGACACAGAGGACTTCACAGGAGCAGTGACGGCCATCCTGAGACTCCAGGACACCTACCGACTCTCTCCCTCCCTCATCACCAGTGGCAAACTCGGCACCACCACCACCTTACCCATGACATGTGAGGATGACATTCAGTTGCATCTTCGGGTTGCATACTTTTGTATGTATGATGTCATTATAAGAGCAGTAAGTAACCCATTTCACTAGTGTATTCACATCAACATGTGCGTCATTGTATTCTGCAGCTGAGGACAGCTACGAGATGGGCCGCATTGCCTATGGCGCTGAGGACTACCAGCACACCAGAGACTGGATGAAGGAAACCTTAAGGTCTCCTCCTCTCTTCCTTACTTATACTTTCATTACTGTATGTACTTTTGTTGCAAAGAGGCTCAGCTGGCATACACAACTGATTCACATAATGTCGCTTGCACTATCTTAAATGCATATGTGCACAGTGCTGCTACACCTGTTACACACTCTCTGACAGGAGCCAGCTACAAATTTCCACTGCATATGCATAGTTCTGAGCTATGGTACACGTGTTGCTACACCTGTTCCACGTGGCGTTATTGCGTTGAAAACACTGAAGGCCAGTTCGAGAACACAAGAGTTGCCTTGGACAGCTTTACTCTCATGGCTCACTGGGACACTGACTTTTGTAAGGTAGTAAGTGTATGTGCTTGCAGGCACTGAAATACGGCGAGTTAGAACAAATATTTTATTGAACCATGGTCCAACTTCCAATTTGGGAGCGTGTTTCTTTCATGTGGGTCGCCCCTGTCAGAATGGCTATATTTATTGTAGTGACTCTCTTTGTGACCTCACACACACCAGTGTTCAAGGGTATCCTCGTAGTGTTCTGATATTTGAAGACAGGTCGTGGGTGTTTGCTAATGCTTCATGCCCCACGTGGAGGCTCTGGCACAATCTCTGAGAAACGGGTCATTTTAACACAGGATGAAGGGCACACCCCACTAAAGCCTTTTACCTCCTTCCCACCAAGGCTCTTTCACCCCTCCCCCCACAACTCCTCTACTCATCTTCTCATCCCTCCTAACCCCCACTCTCAACTCGCTTTCCCTCCTCTCTCTTTGCCGTCTCCTATCCCATCTCTTCATATCTCTTTCATCCCTCTCCCTCTCTACAATATTCCAGGCTGTTTGATGAGGAGGGTGACTCATCGACTGTAGACCTCAGTGGCGTGTATGACCACCTGTCGTTTGCAGAGTACAAGTTGGGGAACCTCAAGAGAGCAGCTCACTACACCAGACTACTGCTGCAGAATGGTTAGCTTTGCTTACCATCAAGTTCACTAACTGTAGCTTTACTTTAATCTGAGCCTCATCTCAAATCTCAAACAAAATACAGTTTGAGTTGCCTGTATGTATGATACGGTATTGTCCACTTTATGAAGTTACATGTCGGGTGGGTTTCTAAGACTTTCTGTACTTGTTTTCCCAGGGGTAGCTGTGTGATTGTCCTGTAGTACACTAATGACTGAATTAGGATGCACGCACTGTCTCTCATACTTTGTGAAGTTACATGTCGGGTGGGTTTCTAAGACTTTCTGTACTCTGTTTTCCCAGCGGTAGCCTGTTGCTGATAGTCCTTGTAGTACACTACATGACTGAATTAGTAGGATGCACTGCACTGGTCTCTCAATACCCTCTGTAGCATGCACTGTATTTCCATTATTGTTCTCTTCTCCCAGACCCCACCCACACTCGTGCCCAGGGGAACATTGCCTACTTTGAGCGGCTCATCCGCTCCGAGCCCGAGAAGTACGTTAACGAGGTTGACGAGAGGGGCGAGGAGGAAGGCGAGGTGTCACCAGATGCTAGGGAAAGCATGTCGGAGAAGGAGAGATACGAGAGTCTGTGTCGGGAGCCTTGGCCACTGGTGAGTACAGTTGAACCTCAGAACACTGGACAATGGAGCCAACACTGTCCATTTCAGAGGTTGTCTGTCCCTTCTTTGGAGGTTCTTGCTCATCTTAACCAGAAAAGTTGTTTAAAAAGCTAGTTGTACAGACTGCTCGTATGTATATTATGTAATTCTGGAGCCGTTGGTAGACCTGGGCTTAAGGAATGGCTGTGCACATATGGTGGCTGTACAACCAATTGTATTGGGCTTGGGTGTTAACTGTGGGTGTATTGACATGTTTGTACTGCCAAACATTCGATTCATACACACATGTTTTTGTGTGCTACTAGTCTGCCAAGTGAGGTAAAATGTGGGTGCAAGACATTTTGTGCCTAGACATCACTGTCTGTGTTTAATCATGGGTTTGTGGCACTGAGCCCCCAAGCACCTTTTGCTAACAGAATTGTGATAATGGGATCCATTCAGCACAACTACATACTCTTGGGTTTTTGCTTGTTGTAGTAATTTTGGCAGACAATTTGTATGGTGTCTGGCAGTAACTTGAGTACTACACAACCCTGTGTGTAGGCTAAATGTATTGCGTTATAGTAAACATGTGCATGTCTCGACAACTTGGTAACGAGATAGAAAGGCAAGGCAAAGCAAACAAGTCAACTGCACCCAGAACAGCTCTTTCTTTTCGAAAGAAGAAGAGCTGCCCTGGGTGAGATTCGAACTCACGACACTCTGCAGTCTCGGCGAGCACTCTACCAACTGAGCTACCAGGGCAACTCAGCTGGTAGGAGTTCGAATCTACAACACAACGCAAGGCAAACCTCAATCCACTGTGCTATGGCACAGTATACTCTCACTCAGAATGTAGGAGCAGACCGGGGTAATTAGACCCCATGACATAGATTCCTACAGGGAGACATCTTCATGTCTGTTACTCTGTCTCTCTCACCTCAGCCAAAGGAGTATGACTCGGAGCTGACCTGTTTCTACTATGACAACCACAGGACCCCAAGTCTGGTCATCAGACCTATGAAAGTGGAGGTTGTCTTCCCACAAACCTCGTATATTCATACTGCGGTCAGTCTCTCTCTCTCTCCCTCTCTGTTGCTGCGGCTTTCTATATTTTCATCTCTCACTTTTGTGTTGTGTCATTGGCGGGCGGAAGCGAGCCAACCTAGTTTTTGCAATGGGAAATATTTTTTCCTAGTGGAGATGGGCACTGACTGTTACATTGGTCCAACTGCACGTGCATTTGGATTACGCACTGCTTTTTATTCAAAAGAAATACGCTGGCTCCTCTGTGAGAGAACTTGTTCATTTAGTGGCATTAGCTGCACTCTTCATGCCTGGCCTAGCTATAATTATCTCTTCAATCTTTGCAGTTTCAAGATACAGGTTCTGAGTAGGCTAGAATGGCTAGGCTATTACCTGCAAAAACAGTCCGCTCGCCCGCCCTGCATTCACCTATTAGTAACATTTCGGTCACACAGACTGGGGGACCTGTCTGAACAATGTTACATAGGTATATACCCACTGGTCTATCTACACATGCCCACAAGGATGCACCGCACTCATACACAAAACGACATGTATACACAATAAATACCTTACTACATCAGGGAACACACTACATCTGTTGCCAATTTCCCCAACTTCAGTACAGGCAATTCAGTTGATGCCAGATATACATGGTGGGTTGTGATGTGTGTTTCGACGTTAGGCACGAGTAGATCCAGCCTCATACGGGGCTTGTCTGTTTCAGAGTAGGCAGAGGTATATAAATTATATACCTCTGTGGAGTTGTTCGGTATGTAGGTGGTACCCCACTTTGTGATGTAATGCTCATACTCTTCTTGAGAATAGTGTATTCTTGTGGCCTTTTTTCTTTCTTTTGCCGCTTGCTTGACCCTAGACCAGAGGCAAACCCTGCAAAACACCGTGCTCCAGTTGGTCAATGAACTCGAGGACGTATCCATTGAGCTTGCCGGCATGATCATGTTCCTCGACACTGCATATTTGTCCCCCCAATTTCAGGAACATGGGTGCCTTGGTGTGTCATTGACCAGAAGAACATCAAGGGCTTTTGGAGCCCGTGTGTTTTGCTCTTTTGTAGTTGGTTGGGATGCTTGCTGATCGTGTAGGTTTAGCCGGCTTGTTGCAGGTGCCCACAGCAATTGAGGTATGGATGACAAAGGGACACACTCAACCACAAACCACGTGTCTATATATACTGTAACAGTCCCTCCGCTTGCACTCCTGCTTTCTAATGAATAGATGTCATAGCTACGTAGTACTGTCTTCTCTTGCTCCTCTCTCTCATAGTCATGCATGCATTACGATGATTTACTGTGTTGTCTACTGCTGTTTTCTCCACATTCAGTGGGATATTGACAGAGCCAGAGATGAAACAACTGAAGGAGTTGGCTGGACCAATAGTGAGACTCTGTGTATCCTGTATTGTGTACATTTCATCCACAGTTTGAATGTGGAAGATGTTTTCTCTAAATATGCAAATCACATTGCAATTGGAATGGCTCAGCACAAAAGCAACCACAGCCGTATGCAAGTATAAGTATGCATAAGTACTACAGCAGCATTCACTACTTGCAAAAGGATGTGTTTCCTAGAACAGGGCTTCTTTCGCGGGAAGGGGTTAGGCTCTCTTTGTCTCCACTGAAAATCCTAAGTGTATATGATGCGATGCCGTAAGCCCCAGTGGATATTTTGACTTAGCGATTTTGCTCCCACTTGTGAAAACCACTTGCTGAGGCTTTGACTTAGTAGAGCTGCTGGGTAGTTTGCGGTAACTTGATTTGCATGTATAGTCAAGAAGAGTGTTACTTTACTGCACTTATTATATTAACCCCCAAAGTTGTCATACACATTACATTTATGTACTTATAGTGATTGCATCTCTTGCTTCTTCTCTTTTTAGCTAAGGAGAGCTACTGCTAGAAATCACGCCAGCGGCAAGTTTGAGCCTGCAAACTATAGGATTAGCAAGAGGTCAGTCAGTCAAAGCAGTTGCTTGGTTGGATAGAAAAGTATTCAGTGACTGAGCCATTGCAATATGCTTATACACAAAACGCATCAGCTCTGTACTGTAAAAGGCTTTTTAAGCTCCAAACTTTATACAGTTGCGCACGATGTAATCTGTATGTTTTGGTTTGTAGTTGAACCGTGCCACTGTACATGATCGAGAGGGTAACCTAATTCATGCCACTTACCGGATCAGTAAGAGGTACACATCTTTACCATCTAGCGAGAGGTGTAGTTTGGCATGTTGTTATGGCTCAGTCACTCTAGTATTATAGATACACAGAATGATTATGTGTCCTTTTTTGTCTACCTTTTCGCATTATACTGTGATTAGATCCTTTTCCCTCCTCACTCAAAAATATGGTAGATGCCCTTTCCCTCCTTACTCACC
>CASHTH010001695.1:0-25102 GCA_030341885.1 Geodia barretti
TTCATGCACTCTTCCACAGACAGTAGAGTCGCAGTTTCACGTGTCTGTCTCGGAAACCCGAATCTACAGCGAGTGATGAAAATGTCCTTCACTCTCTTCCTTCGCTGGCAGTACCTGTTGCACTTGTGGTACTGATACTTGGTGACCAGCGTGTGCAGCTCTGGGTTGCTGGCCTCCTCGGGTATGCGGCAGGTGATCCTCTCCTGGATCCACTGCAGTACCACGTCGTCGTCGTCTTTGCCAGCTACGGGGGCACCCTCTATCCACAGGAGGATGTGGTAGTGTGGTGCTCCCCTGGCCTGGTACTCCTTCTTGTAGAAGTGGTGAGCCACCTTACCTAGTGCTTGGCCTTTCAAAACGACAATGTTGAAGAAGTTGTGAAACTTCTGTGAGAACTTTCTCGACACAGAGATTGGGTCTTCTGTGCACAGTCTACCAATGTGGTAGTTGTCACTCACATCGTTCACCTTCCTCAGGTAGGTGGCTATCTCGAGGCTGTCGTACTCTGCACAGCTGAGTGTGAGGAATAGAGTCGGAGACCCGTACTCTCTCACCATGCAGAGAACTTCGCTACGACGTAAGTACCAGTACTGGTTGGAACCACGCATGTTCTGGAACACGGTGGACAGATTGGCCTCGATTTCCTCCTCGTTCTTGGACAAACGGTCAATGAACTCCCCCACGGGGATCGCATGCTGACGTGTGCCCTTGAGCATGTTGTACACGCCACTTGCAAGCTCCCGCATCTCCTTTTGCCAGAGGAGATAGAAGACGTACTGGTCTTCCTTGCGGAAACGCCCGTCCTTGTTCATGAGGCGTGATTTGACAAACTCACTCGGTGAGATTTTCTGCTGGCGAGGATGCGACTCACCAAACTTTCCTGTTGGATAGAGGGTTGGGAAACAGAGTACATCCAAGTACTTGAACCTGTTTCCCAGGGCATCCTCCTTGACATCTACCAGCTTGTAGTGCTCACTGTCAGGCAGGCTCGACTGCTTTGAGTTTAGCAGCCTGACGGTGTACGACTGGTAGGAGCTGACCTCGTCAGCACTCACCTTTTCCAGCATGGTGCTGGTCGTCTCACTCACTGTCTCGATTACATGCCGTGATGCGTCATCGAGACTGTTTTCGTCCACATTTGCATAAAGCCAGTTGGACGCTTTCAGCTGCTTCACTGCAGCCTTTAGTTCGTCCACGTTTACCAGGCTCTGCCAGATCGTCTTTTTGCTCTTAGTTTTACTGTTTACAATGATGTAGAGCTGTGCGTCTGGCAGCAGAATCGGCTCGCCTCTAATTGTTCTCTCTATCTCTTCCACTGTGTCGATTGTCTTGTGCAGTGGAAGTGGCAAAAAGAACATGGTTCCCTTACAGGCTTTAACCGAGTTGTGACTGGGGACCTTCCCCGTGTAGGTCCCCAGTCTGTACACTGCCTGGAAGGCTTTTGCCCGCTGAATGATCTGTTTGCTAAGCGGGTCGAGCGCCTTGAGCTCTGTCGGAACAGGCTCTACTACGAGGCCATTCAACACACACCTGCATGGCATCTCGTTCTTGTTGAGCCGAACACGACAGTAGTTGCACACGTAGTGCGTCTCTTTGGCTGCTTTTGAGTTTCTCTTGGAAATGTGGGTTTTCAGTGTTTTCCACAAATCCGAAGAGAACTTCTTGTCAGTGAAGCTCAGAGCCGTCACCTGTTTCCTCAGCAGCAGCCGCTCACAGCTGCAGCAGGGGAACTCAGGATCATCTTCCAGGCTCTTCTCAAAGTTTTGAATAAGCTCAGCGTGCTGTACATGCAAGTATGTCTCCAAGTCAGGCAGACTAGGCTCCTGAAGCACGGGCAGCTGAGCCTCACCAGAGTCTTGGGAGCGGTAGTGGTCCGCACTCTGATTGCTAGCACTGAGGAGCTCTGCATAGTCTGTGATGTTCAAAAGCCGGCAGAGCGTCTCAAACTTCCCAGTGCACAGAGCCACGTCAATGCTGTGAACGACCTCGTGCAATCTAATGGCTTTGTACACGAGCGACAGCAGATTGTGCACTTCTTGTAGTGCGGGGCAACTGCGCGCAGCAGCCTCAGAGTGCTGAGACACTCAGAGTTCACCTGTGCACAAGGCAGAGGGTGACCCTGAAGCTCTCTCGTCCTGTCACTGTCATACTCCCTACGGCCTTTCACCTGGTTGGTGAAGGGAGTACTGTGATGCAGGTACGGGCACCCACTGTCGATTTTATCTAGCGCCCGTCTCAGTGCTGGGATGCTGCTCTCGTTGAACTGCGATTTCAGAGCAGCGATTGTTTTTCGCTCTTCAGTGCTTGGAAGTTTGCATTCTGAAGTGCACTTCCACTGTTTTGGTCGGCGTGTAGCCTCACTTCTTTTGCCTACTTCCTCCGCGACAACACATCTTCCGTTGTCGTCGATGGGAGTGGCTGTTTTACGCTTGGTCTGGGCGTAACTCTCGTCATAGAAGTAAGGCTCGGAGGACAACGTGTGGTACTGCTCACCAAAGTCGTCCTCGGAGAACTGAATCTCATTAACAGCTCGGATGCACGCCAGAAATTCACCAGCGTTTGCTTTTCGTTTTTTAGGGCTGTGTTCAGGACTCGACGGACAACAATCGAGACCACAGCCATCGACAGTCTGTTGCGCTTCAGCTTCTCACTGAGCGCCGGCTGGCTCTTTTTGAAGCCTTGAACTAGCTTCTTTCTAAGAGAGGCCTTATGAGCTACCTTCTGCTTCATGTTCTTTACATAAAGCTCTTGCACATCTCGCTTAGGCTCTTTCAGTGAATAGCGAGAATGCTTAGCTCTGGCTGTCTTTCTCATCTGCGAAGCGCGACGCACAAGCTTTGAGGCACGTTTGTGGTAGTAGGCTGGCGTCGGTTTGAGAGGATATTTGAGCGGTGAATTTCGTACCGCGATCGCTCCGCAGTTTTCTTTTTCTCTGATTGGGATCTGTACCTGGGCTCTTTCAGCGGTTCGTTTTTGTTCAGAATGAGCCTGGTACCTCTTTCTTTTCCGCCACTTTCTTTTGCTCGGAATGAGCCTGGTACCTTTTCTTTTCCGCTTCTTTCTTTTGCTCGGAATGAGCCTGATATCGTTTCTTTTCTGCCAGTTTTTCCCTTGCTGGCTCTAACTGGTAACGCTCCCTACGAGCAGTTCTCTCTTTACCAGGCTCTGACTGGTAACGCTCCCTACGAGTAGTTCTCTCCTTCTCTGCTTCAGATGAGTAACGTGCTATTCTTGCTTCTTTCTCTTGTTCAGAAAGAAGTGAATAGCGCTTTGTGCGAGAATGCCGTACACTCTTTTCATTGGCTACATATGCTGCCTTGTTCTTCTCCTTCCTAGTAGCAGCAGGCATCCTTCTACTCTAGAGAATCTTCTCCTTGTTTAGTTCGTAATATTTTTGCAAATATGCCTTTCGCCTTCTTTGGGATGGGCGCGCCATAGCACACAGATATATAGTTTGTGTACTATTCGTTACCACTCAATAAATACTTGAATAAACAACTGGAAGAGTGGTACTTTCAGGGATACACAATATAGTATTGAACTTGCACGCTCTCCCAAAACATTCGAAGATGTGGTTATGTGAGGGGTGGGTAGCCCTTTCCACGCTCCTCGAGGTCACTGCAAAAGAAATACCCCATGTGAGTAGCTGAGCGCAAGCAACAGTAACTCACTAGGATAATAAGGGCGCATGCGCATGAAATTGGCGTTGCTATAGGAGACCAAGACGCATACCGCCTGCACTACACCAGGTAGGCCCAATTGCCAGCCCCCGTCATAGTTACTCTCTCCGCGATCCGCACTGCCACCCTACCCTAGTCCCGTACGCCCACCTTTCCCAAAAGTCACTTACCAACCAATGCACTGCTGAGGCGTAGTCGGAAGACACCACCAACAGATAGCCGTGCTTGTTAATAAACGAAAGGCTGCATAAAGAGAAGCGCAAACATCCTTGCGTGCCCTTGAAAAGACATAGGCAACTTACCAAAAACAAACTCCAGTAGAATGAAGCCAGCTGCTGGCTCTCCGTTTTATCCTTCTCGCATAAGCACCCGTTTATAGAAAGATTGACGATGCGCATGCGCGTGTGTGGCCACGTCGCGCGCGTCGTCGCGATGGCAACAGCTAGCTCAACTGCCCCGGCCCCACCCCCCCAGGCCGGCGCGGCCCTCTTCTAATAACGCCGGGCCGCCCGGCCGGCCGACCATTAGCAGCGCTCGCGCTCGTAACCGCGTATATATACGCGAGGCTAACAAGCTTGTAATGCCCATCATGCTATATACCATAATTAGGCACAAACACCTTTTTTGCTGTGTAATTTCTGTTTTTCGATGAATTGTTATCATGGTGTATACATCAGTGCACCAAGTTTCATTGTGAGAGGACCCAGGATGATGGGGTGCATGTGTGTACCACGTTTCATTGTTATAGAGGACAAACCACAAGTAATTATAGGCACATAGTTTTTTTTTGCCTGAGGCTGTTTGTTGTTGTTTACGAACTTGTAATTTCTGTTTCGATGAACTCTCATCATGGTACATCAGTGTATCAAGTTTCATTGTTAGGGGACCCACCATAAGCAAGTTATAGGCACAAACACATTTTACAAGTTTTTTAGAGGACCCACAATAAGCAAGTTAGAGGCACAAGGCATCATTTATTGCCTGAGGCTGTTTGTTGTTGTTTAAAAACTTGTAATTTGTTTCGATGAAATCTCATCGTGGTACATCAGCGTACCAAGTTTCATTGTTAGGGGACCCACCATAAGCAAGTTATAGGCACAAACACATTTTACAAGTTTTTATTGCCTGAGGCTGTTTGTTGTTGTTTACAAACTTGTAATGTTTACATTTTGATACTAATGATGGGTTGTATATGTGTACAAAGTTTTATCACTCTGGGTATTAGCTTTACCCAGTTATTTGTCTTTATAATAATGTATTGCCTGGGGCTATTTTGTTGTTGTTTTATCTCCATATCTTACCTGGTTTTTGAGATACGCTGAACAACAACAACAACAAGATTGAAAAGTGACGTTTTTGAATAAATGAAGGACCGATTATAGGATTTAAGCTATTTCTTGGATACGTGCTCTTTGTGACAATACAAATTAGTCTGATGTGTCAAAAGTTGGATCTGATTGAAATAGAAAGTGAAACATGAAAATCCCAATGTATGGGCATAATGCAGGACAACCTGTGTCATCCCCATGTACTAAGTACTACCGTATGGGGGGTGATTCACGCCATAATTATAGCGGATAAAAAGGGTGAAAGATCATCGTCGACGGTAGAATGTCATACGAAACGACGGTAGAATTGTCGCTGTCGAACGGTAGAAAATCGTCGTAGAATTGTCGCTGTCGAACGTAGAAAATCGTCGTTGAACGATAGATCAACGGTAGAATTGTCGCTGTCGAACGGTAGAAAACCGTCGTTGAACGATAGAAAATCACGGTAGAAAATAACCGTCCGGTAAAATTGTCACGGTCGTGGTCAATTGCGCATGCGCAGATACACGTGGTGTGGGGCAGCACGAGTCGCCTAGCCTCGCGCCTAGCTATAGCTTGCTGCTTGTTGCTATAATTTCAGTCCCTATGGCTGCGGATAGGCTAGAAAAAGCTCGAACCCTGCTTCAAGAAGCAGTTGAAAGTTTAACGGAAGCTACTCCGACGGATTCCACTCCAGCTCCGTCTACTTCAAGTGCCTTTCCCCTTCAATCTTCCTCTGGGTCGGCTGGGTCGACTTCTCGAAGCAGCCCTGTGGTGAAGGAGCGCAATAGGCTCTTTAACTTCAAGAGGAAAGCAGGAGAATTCAGCAAGGCCTCTTCTAAGTCAAAGAAGAAACGCATTAGCACATGGAACCACGATTTCATATGCTTGCCCAGTACATCGTGTACCATTGTTCCAAGTGGCATTGAAATGGCAGAGCTAATGAGAGGGGGGTTGGGGAGAAAGCAGTTGTCACTATTCGAGAATGATAGCGCAGCAGAATTGCATTCTGAAATCCTTTATGCCTTTCCAGCCCTGAAGGATGGAGGTGGGTACGAGCTGCTACGTGTGAGCGGGTGTGGTCCTCGGAGTACACTTCATGTTATTCCTCAACCACTTGAGGGCTATAATGTTTCCTACCTCAAGGAGGTAGTTCGGCAGGCAAAGGTTTACATACGTCCTATTCAACGAGACCTAAACCTAACCCCTGAAATGGCATTGTCGACATCCGAATCTGTAAGTATATCAATTTCCCCATAATTATACACCTTCATAGTGTAGCTCTTTTGCATAGGAATGTCCAACTGAAGAGTGCAGAATTTGCACTAAACTAGTTCCTCTTCCCCAACTAAGAAAGCATTTGGAGGAATGCAAGTAAGATTGCATGTAGTATTTTTGTTGCTTTTAGTATTATAGCTACTTCATCCGTGCTTCTAGAAAACAGGAAGATAATGATGGAGTCATTGAGGATGATTTTACTCAAGAGGATTTTCAAGTACCCTTTGATGTTACTGAGGATGAAGTGAGATTTACAAGGGAGCCTACAATACGTACAACTTCACACACGAGTGCACGATTACACGATTACACAACTGTGTAGGAGTTCTCCTCTTGTTGAAGTGTGAATAGCGTAGTATGTAGCTGCAACTGCACCCCTAAAGCAGTGGAACACAGTGTCAGCTCTGTTGTTGTCTGCACACTGTAAGTAGGTGATGACTCGAGTGTGGCCATCAATACATCCATGAATCACAAATTTCCACCTGTGTGTGAAAATATAACAAAATTGCTTAAAGAGTCCCTTTAAGTCAGACTGTAGGTTACCTAATGAGCTTGTGAATGTGCCATAGTGCAAGAGGCCCATTAACTCTATAGGTACGGCGGTTGACTGTTGACAGTCTCCTCATTACGCAGCCACCAGGGTCAACGCGCCGTTGACTTTCTCTAACACGACTCTGCTGGATACGTAACCCTTGAGCTCGAAGATGGCCAATCATTTGTCGGTAACCGCAGAGAGGAAACTCGTGCTGAACGCGGGCTACAATCTCATCTAGTTGTGCATCGCTAATTACAGAATAGGTAGCCCGTACGGACAGGCCATATTCGGAGAGTCTCCTGTGCACAGTTCGAATAGATACGCAGAGGATGTCCGAAATGTGTGGGACAGAAAACCCAGTGCTAAGAAGATTTTCGAGCACATCTTGTGGGATGTAATAACGTGGTCGCCCAACAACCCCCTCATGAACCACTGGTGACATGAATTCTGCTGTTCTGCCAGAAAACTCCTCCAACCCCTCCAACTCTGCTACAGCCTCACCAACCAAGCTCAGCACACTAGACACATCTGCTTCGCCAACAACATCAGCGGCGGCTAGTTCACGGTACACTATTTGGAGCTGGTAGAGAATTGATGAAATAGTATCACTGGACGGACTCTGTCCGTCGAGAAGCACAGGTATGTCGGCTAAAACTCTCCTCAAGCTGAAAAAGCACCACCGGAGGTCGGACATGGCGGCACGTGACCTTTGACCCCCACGACGGCCTACGGCAAACGGGAGAAATTTTCAACGGTTCTCGGTTGACCGAGAAAAACCGTTGGGAAAATGTAAAAAAACGGCGTTTTATTCGGTTTACCGAGAAAAACCGTTGGGAAAATGTTAAAAACGCCGTTTGAATTTTTTTGGTCAACGATGTAAACTGGAAAAAATAGCGGCTCAAAATTATGGCATGAATCACCCCCCATACTACCGTACTTAGTGATACGGACCATAAGCGCAACGCATTCTACGCTAAAGCTAGGCTAGGGGTAGCGGATAGGAACTAGGAATAGGGCTAGGGCTAGGGAAGACGGCAGGAATGCCCTAGCCTTATTTTCTATCCCTAGCCTTAGTCCCTAGCCTTTCTTTACATCGGCGGACCCGCCCGCATCTCCGCAGATATGGCGCGGCCACGCCCATTCATTTACTACGTGGTGCCGTTCTTCCTACCTGATCTGATAGTACTGAAGAAAGTGAAGATATGAATGATGCTGTTTGGAGACAGACTGCAGGTATAGTATAGTGAATGCATTTACGAAATGATATATGTAGCTGATCTGTGTCAGAGAGACCTGGGAAAATATTTTTATACATAGGTGAAATTCTAGCTCAACCTTTCTCGACCAAATCCGGTCCTCAAATTCCTCTGCAAAGGGATGCAACACCATTGGAATACCTACAGCTATTCTTCAATGTCAGCATATGAGTGCAGCAGACCAATGCCTATGCACACCATCGTATGTCAAATGCACGGCCTAGTCGACACTCTCTCTTTCGGAAATGGGTGGATGTTACTGTAGCTGAGATGAAAGTATTTGTTGGGCTCATTCTCAACATGAGGTCAGGGAGTATTGGTCCAGACATGAGACTCTAAAAAATTCCCCTTTTTTCGCCGCGTGCTTTCAAGAGATAGATTTTTGCAGATATTACGTAGGAGAGATAGAAGGACCAACAAAGCACTAAAAAATTCAGAGTTTCATTGATATCCTCCTTCCTTTGTTTCAGCGATTTTTCACGCCATCGAAATCTGTGTCAATTGATGAAGCCATGATAGATTTTCAAGGTCGTGTACGATTCCGGCAAGCCTACACCTTGGGCGTATGTTTTATCGGACAGCGACACTGGATACCTCTATTCACTATGGAAGTGAGACGCAACTCATAAACAGGCCAGATCTAAACCACACTACCAAAGTTGTACTCACACTGATGGAGCAAATCACTAATAATTATGGGGTACGACTTGTACACGGACAGATTTTACACCAGTCCCACACTTGCTCTGGAACTTGCTGCCATCAAAACCACACTCACTGGCACAGCAATGGGGAACAGGAAAAAATGGCACAAACTCTGAAACAGAAGAGGAAAAGGAAGAAGCGAGAAGTGAACACATACCACAAGGGGAAGATGGTGGTAATTGAATGGACGGACAAGCGAACACTGGTTACATTTACCACTAAGTACGTGCTGCTGGGGTCGAATGTATGCCTATGGTGGTCGAGGCACTTGGCGGCTGGGTTCCTGGCTCCATATCTACAATCAGAAGAATAGGAAATTTCCTAGGGCAAAGAGGTAATTCTGTAGTCCCGTCACACTCTACGAAACACCGGTTTGGTCGTCTCGCCATCGCTCTCTGGCGTGGGAATGCCACCATGTGGCTTAGTCAGACTCCTTGTTTCGCACCATCTTCGGACGGTCTTCCCTATTTCTCCTTCTGTCGTACAATCTAAACGGTAGTTTTTCACAATATTTTTCTTTTTTCCCAAACTGTTGTGCGTTATTATTTTAAAAAACGTACGCTTGCATGAAAGCGCGTTTTCACCTCATGGTCAGAAGACACTACTCTTGCACAGCAACCACCAGTATGTAGCTAATGAATCATGTCATATACGCGCATAGGTACAGGCTGGTAGGAGAAAGTACATGTTTAGCTAGCTATATGAAGTTATTTCAGGTTAGGCCAGGTGTGGTAGGTATGGAAGCAGTCACCCAAGCACAGTGCTGGCTTTTCACAGCATATATTGCAGAAGGTTTTCACCAGTGCTCTTCCCCCCACAGAGCAGCGGTCACTGCACACAGAATATAAAATTGCTGTTGGTATATACACTATAGTTGTGGTTCTATACACCTGTTTTGTAGACATGTCCTTATATGTACTTTCAATGAAAATTTTTACATGGGTAGGAACATCAACCATTTTGTTGGAGTAGTGCTCGCCCGGCCGACATTCTTTTGCCTAACTGGTGCCGTGGCAGACAAGCAGCCCTGGATGTAGCAGTCATATCACCCTTGCAGCAGCTGACTGTATCGTAAGCCGCAGTTACCTCTGGTCATGCTCTTGAAGTCAGGGGCGGATCCAGGGGGGGGGGCATGGGGGGTAGTTGCTTGTCTGGTGTATATGACGTCATGCTGCCCTGGCCCCGCCCCAGTTACTACAATTACTATATGCACGCACACGCGCGCTCGAACTTGAGCGCTCTCGATCTCTTGTGCTGCCGCGCCAACTGCAAACAACGTTTTCCTGGATCCTTGGCTACACGACGGCACTTACTTAGCCCAGTGCCTGCTCGCGCAAGGCTGCTCTCTCGTCGCGATCGTGGCTGTAACTTAGCTATGAAACGCTCTATTGGCAATCTCAACGAATGTGGTTCCGGTAAGTACCTACCAACCATCCAGCTTTTTGCTTGATAATCGAGCAACCTATCCCACCAGAAAATCGCGAAATCCCTCTTGTTTGTGCTAACCTGTGATGCATCATGCCCATACATTTTGAATGGACACACAGCATTTTCAAGCAAACATATTCCAAATCAAGCAAATTAATTTCTCAAGCAAAGGTTCATCTGCAGGTTGGTAGGCATGGAAGTACATTTCTTCCGGTATGTAGACCTGTCAACAGGAAAAACGGGAATGCGCGACAGGATCTTTGCGCATGCGCAGCCCCCAGCAAGTATCTCAAAGAGTATCGGAACTCTTGATCGTGGACGTGAAGGCCAAGGGAAGCAGAAGGAACGACATTCAACCAGTCTCCAGCATGGGGAAGACTGGAAGAAAGGACCAAGGCCCTGGAGCGAGTATCAGGAGCTGTTGAGGTCATAGACAGCCTCGTCGAAGGACACAGAGAGAGGATGTTGTCGGATGGGGACATCGATGGAGTCTAGATCGACCCAGTCAGATCGATTGACAGACGAGGCAAGCGCGGTTACGGCCGGAGACAAGTGAGGTGAATAGCCAGGCGGATGCCCCAAAATCCTCTCCACCGAAGGACATGTGCACTGATTGGACCCAACGAAGGCAGCAGGGGCGTGAAGCGCAGCACTCCGCAGATTGAGCCCACCGCGGTTGCTAGGCAGAGAAGCCTTTAGCCAAGACCACTGGGAGATGGGTCCACCAACGATATGTTCCAAACATTCACGTACAGCTTGGCAATCCCGTCCCGAATGAGCTAATCCAACCCTCTTGTCCAAATCCGTCAGCTGTAATACAAAACAACATGATGGATTGTTTCATTTGTTGCCACACTCACTTTCTTCTTTCCATTCCAAAGCTCGAAGGGCTTCTTGAAGGATTGCTCATAGTAGTTGAGGATGTGCTCTCCAGCCAACATGCCGGGTCTCCTTGTCGCTTGTCTTCGTAGGAGATCAGAACTCTGTAGAATGGTTGCTGTGAAACTCTCTAGAGATGTGCATAGAGCATAATATGCATAATACAATTTTATCTTACTCTGCCATTCTTCTAGGAATAGGATGGGGATCGAGATGGCTGTCTTGTTCCGTGGAATAGCCATGAGGGTGTAGTGATGGGGAGGTGGTCTTGAAGGTTTGCGGGGCGGTCTCTGAAGAATGAAAATTGCGGCGGCAATCTGAATCCTGGAATTGAAGTCGTCAGGTGCTGATGAAGTTGGCTGAAGGTTAGAATCGTAGTGGTTTGGATGAAGTCGGCTGATGATGCACACTCTCTGAAAGTCTCTGGAGTTCCAACTGATAGATCACCCCAAAACGCTTCCACTTATATACCCTAAGGCAAAGCTTACAGATTACTTCTGGGGTGCTGGCTTTAGCCCTCAGGGAAGGCATACTATCCCTTGAATCGGGTGCTTATTGACACCAAGGGTTGACAATCCTGTGGGGCTTCCGATCTCTGAGCGATGGTCCTTGGGGTTGGGTGTGGAATAGGCTTCCTGTATCACTGAGGGATGGTCCTCAGGGTTGGGTGTGGAATAGGCTTTCCTATCCCTGAGGGATGGTCCTCGGGGTTTGGTGTGGAATAGGTTTCCTATCCTTGAGGGATGGTCCTCGGGATTGATCGTCACCCAGCCAGGAACTATATACCAGCCTTTTGGCACATAGTTTTCGTCCATTACATAATCACCGTTGATTATATGGATAATTATATCATACATGCCAACCGTCCCACATTCCGCGGGACTGTCCAGCAAAAATCAGTGCCGTCCCGCTGTCCTGCAGCAGAGCCTTATTGTCCCACATAATAATTATTCCACGTGGTGTACTGTGCATGCGCTATGTAAGTGTTTGTACTTTCACCTCTTTAAGGGTATGGAAAGTGACACAGTTACAGGCTACGCATCTTCTAGCTCTTCTACCCCTACTGGCACTCGATGCTATGACACGCGAATCTGGTTACAGCTGAAGTTCTCATCATGACTGCTACTCAAAGAAGCCTCAGAGTGAAAATGTATAGTATTATTGTAATTCACATGTTCTTGTCCTGCAATGTTTTAATTCTGTCTTGCACATTGTAATTCATGCGGGTTGGCAAGTACACTGTTTATCGGAAATGGCATTCACTTTCAGAATCTTTCACTGGCAGCTGATTCACCAGTGACATTAAGTCAGCTGAGTTGCATGGGTGTCTCCAATTTCGTTTGCAGTCTCACGCCAATGGTTCACCACCCATGTCTATAAAAAAAAAAGAAGCAATCTGCAGTGCAGCACAACACTAAGGTTCACACAGTGGCCACGATATCCAGACAGTAAGGTTCATACAGTGCATACCCAGTCCAATAAATCCTTGTTTTTCACTCTTCGTTTACTTTCTGACCTATTCATGGTTGTTCTCAACACCCCTGTACACATTGACAAAGAACTAACCATGTGATGACTTTTTATAGCAGAATTACACTGGATGACCATGCAAATGCTGACCAATTGTCTGTTGCACATTGGAAACTGCCACCGCTTATAGTAGGCTCGATGCAAGCTGTGCCGACAAAGAACATGGATAAGAATGTCGTATGACCCTTAACGAAGTTAGTTCTATTGCACAACGGTTACGTGGCACCCTGCTGGCGACGCGGAGCTAAGCGTAAGCTGCTGAGCAGCACAAGTACGTAGGATTGTACACGTACCGTTGTACTCCAGCCGTTTCCCAAGCAGGAAACGCATAAATACGTTTCTCTCCTCCCCCGCAAACGGCTACATGAACACTTGGAATTACGACTTAATTGGCAGGAGTCAAGTGTGTGAGCTATTGTGCAGAGTTAGAACCAACAGTTGTACATCTGATGATGTTAAAGTTCTGAAATCACGTGAAATACCAGTAGATACAGCTACCCAAGCCTTACATATGTACAGACTAAATACAGATGTTGACAAGTGAAATTCACTCAAACTAGCTACAATTAAAGCCCATGATTCAGTAGCTTGCCAAAAATGCCATATCTTTCTTAGCAGTCTATCCGACAAAAGATCTGAAACAGCTTGTTCATCAACAGGAATGGGAGTTTTTAGAGTTTTGCCATTGGCATAACTCTGGTCGTAAAAGTACGGCTCTGATGATGCCATGTGGCAACAATTCCCAAAATCATCGATTGTGATTTTGAGATCGGTAACCTTCCTCACACATGCCAGAAAGTTACCAACACTCTCTTTTCTCTTTTTCAGCGCTTTGGTCAGTAGCTCATTTGAGGCCTTTTCCTTGTTTTCTTTGTAGTAAGCTCTCTGGTAAGCTTTCCTTTTCTTATTCGTCAACGGCATTTTGCCAAACACGTGCAGGAGCTATAAGAATAGCTAGTCTGCGAATGGAACAGACCTCTATCCAAATGCAGCTACTCAGAAATATGTATAGACAAGCTATGAACATGACTTGAAGAACCTGGACGTTGTAAGAACCACTTTCACGCGCTCTGCAGATCGCTTGCTTCCAGATCAAGGCCCTCAGAATGGCTTAATTTCTCGCCATGAATATGTGGCAGCAAGATGGCCAGTTCAACAGGCCCTTGGTCTGGAAGCAAGCATCTGCAGAGTGCGTGAAAGGGAGAGGATGCTGCCAACCCGCCGTAAAGTGTCTATTCTGATGCCGCTCGGCTTACCATTGGACGTTTTACAAAATAGCCTGTGGATTTGCAATAGTTTCAGTGTAATAGCCCCTCTTGTTATTTCATGCGTGAGCAATGTTTTAGGGGGCGTGGCCTATGACACGTGCATGTGCGTGGGGGCGCGGTCACTTGTGCGGCTTCTGGAAGTCGGCTTCTGGAAGTCGTTGCGCGCTGGGCCCGTTCTCTACACTTGATCCCTCTCACCTTCATTTTAATGCCATTCAGCTCTGGAAAGACTGGAGTGCTGTCCATCAACGGAGCTAGACAACGGGAGAAACATCGCCGTCTTTTCCCCCTCCTCTCGCGTGTGCTCGAGGCTACCGCGCGTCAATTACCGCGCGTTTTACAAAATAGCCTGTGGATTTGCAACAGTTTCAGTGTAATAGCCCCTCTTGTTATTTCATGCGTGAGCAATGTTTTAGGGGGCGTGGCCTATAACACGTGCATGTGAGTGGGGGCACGGTCACTTGTGCGGGTTGCGCGCTGGGCCCATTCTCTACACATCCCTCTCAGAAATATGTACAGTCTGTAATAAGACGAGCTCGTTTCAAGGTCGAATTGCACGGTAATAAAACCCGCCCGAGAAGTAAGCCGGTCTTGTGTATGGACTGGTTGAAGCCCAGTCTCTTGTCGATGTTCCAGACTAGTATAAAACAACGCCCCAAGAGCTTTTTGGCTTCGGAGGGAAGAACTTGCAACAACAAACAGCAGCTCTCTGCTGCTCTAACTCGCAAGTGAGCGAGCAGCTGCTTCGGTTGCGTAGGTAACGGTCTGGCGCCCCCCCCCTTCTGTGCGCGCATGCGCAATATTGGTATATAATACGCGGTATACGTTGCGGCGTGCGCGGAAAGAAAAGTGCCTGAGGCCGTTTGTTGTTGTTTACAAACATGCTGAGTAATACGCATTTTGTACCAAGGGTCCAAGTTTAACCTCAATGCATGCTACTAGAGTAAAAGAAAAGTGCCTGAGGCTATATTGTCAATAATCTGGAAATGAAAAGGAAATCGTCTGGAAATGATGTAATACACAGTTTCATCTCCTACCGTTGAGTAGTAAAGAAGTAATTTTAAGAAGATTTCCTTTGTTGTTCAAATAAAGTGGTTGTGATGGAAATTATGTTACACACATGCGTACCAAGTTTCATCTCCATGTGTGGTACCGTTAGCAATTTTGAGTAGTAAAGAATATTTCCTGAAGCTATTTGTTGTTGTTCAAATAAAGTGGTTGTCATGGAAATTATGTTACACACATGGAAAAAACATGTTTATAGCATACTAGCTCAGAGGAAAATAAATAACCTCCCCCACCCAAGCACACAAAACACAGACAATAACATATAAACAGAAAGAAAGAGGCAGGACCCTGGGTGCCCAGCCTTGAGAACCGGGGCGGTAGGTTAAAGAGTCTTTTATGGGCCCAACTCTCCCTACACACCCAGTGTCCCAACCTCCCTTACACATAGTTATAAAATAAATAGATAGAAATCATGTACAAAAAACGACATGCATACCAAGTTTCATCTCCATGCGTGGTTTGAGGAGTGAAGAGGTGAATTTAAAGAAAAGTGCCTGAGGCTACCAAGTTTCACCTCCATGCGTGCTACAGTTAGCGAGTGAAGAAAGAATTGTGCCATAGGCTATTTGTTGTTGTGGTCGTCATGGAAACAATGTTACACACATGCGTACCAAGTTTTATCTCCATGCGTGGTACCTTTAGCGAGTTGGAGGAGTGAAGAAGTAATTTTAAAGAAAAGTACCTGAGGCTATTTGTTGTTGTGGTCGTCAGCGAAACAATGTAATACACATGCGCACCAAGTTTCACCTCCATGCGTGCTACAATTAGGAACTTTGAGGAGTGAAGAAGTAGTTTTATACAAAATTGCCTGAGGCTTTTTCAAACAAACTGCGGTCGTGGAAACATTTAATCATGATGGAAATGATATAATAGGCATACTTACCAAGTTTCATCTCTATGTGTACTAAGTACTACCGTAAGGTTAATGAAAAGCACTGAAGTGCAAAACCCTCGGCGCAGTATTTCCCTATGTTTGGAACGAGGCTAAGGGTGGCCAGCCAGTCACATCACGTCGAACCGCATGCGTGCAATCGCGATACTGCCACTGTGTCTTTGATGGGCCGGGTGTTGTCTGACCCGTGGTTTCTCTGTGGAGATAACAGGCTAGCTTCACTAGAATAGTAGAACAGCATGCGGGAGTTTCTATACGCTTTCCATTGTGACATATGGTACCTCCAGGGTGCACAGACCGAGCGGTTGAGGACGAGGTAACAGTGCAATTATGAATACTGGCTTTTCATGATGGCATATCTCCGAACGCAGTTTAAAATTATTCAGGCTCGTGTATTTCTGAAGCCGTTGGTATGGATTATAGGCCGCCTTGTGCCTGTAGTGCGTGAATAAGCATCGACACACAGACCAATACTGTAACCCTCACTGCGCATGCACACTGAAGGTTAAGAACTGTTGCCCTCGAGAATGCGATTAAATCACAGCTATAAACGTTATTTGAGCTTGGTGTGCAAGCATTACAGGGGTTATAGCATTAATGCTCAATGTATGGCCAACACTTCCAAGAAAAATCGGTGGCATGTGCACACAAACAGTATTACTGCAAACCCTTCAGTTAGTGTAATGCAAATATAGTGCAGTAGAGTTATGCAGCATGTCAGTGGAAAAATATAGCTGTTAGATTTAGAAGTATTATCAAATAGGTCTCGCACATATTATACAATTAAGGACAGTAGAACGATGAAGACCTGGGATTAAGGCTATTTGCTACGTGCACCGCAAATCTCGATTTTTGTTAAATCTTACTTGAGATGACGAAAGGATGAGAACCCCACTTCCCTGTCAAAATTAAAAGCACTGAACTGAAAACCTTTGGCACAATACAAACGTGTGTGAAGAATCAACACCAATACGTATAACGGGTCAGTGTCACTATTTAATGGACTTGTCTAGCCAGTAGTTAACCCTCGGCGCGCATGCGCAGTGAGGGTCACAGTAGTTGGGTCTGTGTGTGTATCTGTCTGTCTGTCTGTTACTCGTCATCTCACTTCTAGTGTTCGTTCGTCTCACAAAGGGTGTGTGCTTGCACCTCTGCTTTATATAATTAAGCCACGTACGTACGTATCATGTACATAGTGCGATATCACTAAGTATGGTAGTACTTAGTATATTATAGGGATGACACAGGTTGTCCTGCATTGCCCATACATTTGAGATTTTCATGTTTGACTTATCAGGTCCAACTTTTGACACATCAGACTGATCCGTATCATCACAAAGAGCATGTGTCCAAGAATTACATAATCGGTACTTGTTGTTCAGTTTAGACAAGCGTATCTAAAAAACCAGGTAATATTATGAATATGAAACTTTGCACAGATATTGGAATCCATGATAGGTCGTGCAAGAGCATTTTTAGTAAACTATTTTGTTTACATGTAAACAACAACAAATAGCCGCAGGTAATACATTATGATAGAGACAAATAGTGTTAAAGCTACCTTGTACACACATGCAACCCATCATTAGTATCAAAATGTAAACATTACAAGTTTGTAAACAACAACAAACAGCCTCAGGCAATAAATACTTGTTTGTGCCTCCAACCTGCTTGTGGTTGGTCCACTAACAATGAAAATTTGGTACACTGATCACCATGATAAAGAGAAACAAGGTTGTAAACAACAACAACAGCCTCAGCCAAAAAAGACTTTTAAATGGTGTCAGTGCCTATAACTTGCTTATGATGGGTCCTCTAACAATGAAACTTCGTGCACTGATGTAATGTGAATGACGACAAAACGTCTGAGGCGATAGATTAAGGCCACTAATGTTACTTTTTACGGGCTTATGCCGAAGTATATCCCATTTTTATTGCACACCATGCAAGTTGAAAAAGGAAAGGAGACGAGTAAATAAAAAAATTAAAAACCTTGGAATATAGGGATGCCATAAACGCGCGCAGACGGTGAACAGAGCTTCTGGAGCGTTTCTTCCCACGAAGAAACCAGAAACAGGCTCTTCTAGCAGCAGCGCATGACTACTAGAGAGCTAGGAAGCGTACCGGGAAAAACGCGTACAAACGGACACTGCAGCGGGACGGACTTGCGCTGTAGTCTAAGCTGGTTAGACACGTCGCCTTGGGAAACTACGTGATTTAGTGAGCCTCGGAGCCCTTAGTAGCGCCCTCGCTGCGCTCGGGACGCCGACAACTCAGGGCTCCTCGGCTCACTAAATCGCGTAGTTCCCACGGCTCAGCATCTAACCTATACAAGGTGAGGGTGCATGGTGGAGACATATATACTGAGAATGGCTACGAATTCTTTGATGGCAATGATGCAACCAGCCAGTGGTGTTGGAAGAACCTGATTTACACTTAGACACAGACAATAAGGAAAAGGGTTTGTTCAAAAGTAAGCAATCAGTAAATCTCTCGGATCAAAGACAAGCTATGAACATGACTTGAAGAACCTGGACGTTGTAAGAACCACTTTCACGCGCTCTGCAGATCGCTTGCTTCCAGATCAAGGCCCTCAGAATGGCTTAATTTCTCGCCATGAACATGTGGCAGCAAGATGGCCAGTTCAACAGGCCCTTGGTCTGGAAGCAAGCAATCTGCAGAGTGCGTGAAAGGGAGAGGATGCTGCCAACCCGCCGTAAAGTGTCTATTCTGATGCCGCTCGGCTTACCATTGGACGTTTTACAAAATAGCCTGTGGATTTGCAATAGTTTCAGTGTAATAGCCCCTCTTGTTATTTCATGCGTGAGCAATGTTTTAGGGGGCGTGGCCTATGACACCTGCATGTGCGTGGGGGCGCGGTCACTTGTGCGGCTTCTGGAAGTCGTTGCGCGCTGGGCCCGTTCTCTACACTTGATCCCTCTCACCTTCATTTTAATGCCATTCAGCTCTGGAAAGACTGGAGTGCTGTCCATCAACGGAGCTAGACAACGGGAGAAACATCGCCGTCTTTTCCCCCTGCTCTCGCGTGTGCTCGAGGCTACCGCGCGTCAATTACCGCGCGTTTTACAAAATAGCCTGTGGATTTGCAACAGTTTCAGTGTAATAGCCCCTCTTGTTATTTCATGCGTGAGCAATGTTTTAGGGGGCGTGGCCTATGACACGTGCATGTGAGTGGGGGCACGGTCACTTGTGCGGGTTGCGCGCTGGGCCCATTCTCTACACATCCCTCTCACCTTCATTTTAATGCCATTCAGCTCTGGAAAGACTGGAGTGCTGTCCATCAACGGAGCTAGACAACGGGAGAAACATCGCCGTCTTTTCCCCCTGCACTCGTGTGTGCTCGAGGCTACCGCGCGTCAATTAGAATGCACGCCCTCCGTAATCTTCACGTGTGCGGATATTTCATGTTACGCATTGGGGTCATGCCCACCGCTGAGTCCTCATTGTGAGTGTTTGGTAGGAGGCTTCATATCCAAGAACTCATTTTTTTAACACAAAATGGTTTAGATGGACAGAACTCACACACAACCATCTCCCAATCTTGAGGGAGATGGACCTTAGCACTGGCTTTCCTCTTCTCGATTTGGGCGAAGTCTCGGTCATTCGGAGGGTAAGTATGCCCACGAACCAGGTATTTACGGTCTATGCGTGAAAACCTCTTCTGAACAATAAGGTGAGCCAAAAAACAGATCATTTGTGCACTTCATTCTGACAAAAACAGCTGTCTGAGTAGCGTTGGTGGAAGCTTTGAAATGTATTGCATTAAGCTCCCTGCAATGGTCTCATCCCACATGCACATAACAGCTGTATCCTTGGAACAGTCATTAATGCCAAAGTTATACAGTCTCAAGTAAAACATGGACCCATGTGTTAACGTTGGAACTGGAAGATTTTGTTGAAGGTCAAAGGTGATCACACATGAACTAGGGTCAGTTTTACTCCTGTGGGAATCAGCGCGCAGTGAGGCATAGCCCTGAGCAGCTTTCTGGTGGTGACTAGCCAGCTCTGTTTATACTTCACTTCGTTCTTCTTCAGTTTTCGCATTGTCGCCAGCTAATTTTAAAAGGTAAAATTTTTCGCATGTATCACTTCGTGGATAACCAAACCCAATGTTATATTATTCATCTTGCAGTAAAGCCATTCCTTTACACGAGGTTTCTCCCCATCTTCCTCGTTAACCTCTGGCTCATATTTTTGAAGGAACAAGAGATACATGCATGCAATGCAGGTTAGTACCTGCGTTTCATGTTATCTTGACGGGTATAATGGCTCTATCTAGATGGAAAGGATTCGATATGCTCTCTGACCTGAGCCTTAACCTCATCTCGAATAGTGTGCGGTCTACTGCTGTGCACCCCTCAAAACTACACCCCAGACACCAACTTAGCGGAGATAATTTCGACCCTTCACTTTCCAAGTTACAAAACGCTTCTTTGCAAACCTTAACTCGCTCCCCACTCACGTTTCGGTATTCGTCCGTGGTATTCGTCCGTGGCTTGCCAGACGATCCACGCCGTGTCCGTTGTTCAGGAGCAGAGCGTTCTATGAGCTACTTGTTTTGTGTGTCGTGATTCCCAAGCTTGTAGAAATCATCGAATATCCGCGCCTATCTTCCAGGGTCACGTTTGAGGAACAATGATGTTGGCAGCGGCAAAAAAGTGGCTGCTTATGGCCTCTATATACGCTCACCACGGTAGGTTTTGTAGGCCTTTCCACTGTCCTTTTTGTTCTTCCTCTTGCTTCTAACCCATTGCTCGATGCAACGAAGACACTTTCGTCCTCTATTCTTAAATGGGCCCACTCGACTCAGAAGAGCCCGAATCTGACTCCATTTTTAACCCTCGGCGCGCATGGGCAGCGAGGGTTACGGTAGTTGTTTCGTAAGTGTGTCAGTCTGTCATTCTGTCTGTTACCACGTTTTCTGCCACCGCGCGCACGAAATCAGGTAAATAGCGATATGATCGGGTTCAGTGCTACACTGGGTTGATTTTAAAAAAGGCGATTTTCGTAAAACTACTGAGTTCTAAAGTTATGGCGTGAAAACCAAGTGAACAAGCCAATATGGTAATTAGCACAGGCTTACCTCGACTGCGTCCGCGCGCTCTGTGTATCTTGAAGGCACAAGAAGTCACAACGAAGGGCATGTATCGACTCCCGCATGCAATCTACTACTGTAGCTAGCCCGTGCCAGACTCTCCGCGAGCTACTAGCATGATACAACGAGTAAAGAAAAGAAAAGCCCAGCCCATCAATTAGTGGTACCGCGCATGCGCAGTTCGCCGAGGGTTTGCACTTTAGTGCTTTTCATTTTGCAGGCTATAACGTAATTCTAAACTAGTAGGCGAATGCATGGCATTTTTGGCGAGCGGGAGCGAGCACACAATGACCATCTGCACGAGCCATCCTACAACTTGAACCTTAGAATCACGAAGATTGGAAGGAGGTATAGACAGCCTCGGCCAGGTATCGAAGAGTGCAGCGAATGGCAGCAAATACATATTTAGCATCGATATGACAGCTAGGTAGCGTGTAAAAATTTGCGGGTTCCCTATCACGAAAGGGACGCTGATACAAACCAGCCTCTCTGCTCAGTCTCACGGGCACGATGTTCTCTTTCCCACTCTCTTCGACGACGAAGGGTATCTTCCCCGGACTATCCTCCACAGGCAGGCAGCATGTGAAATTTTGAAATACTTTCGGATAAAAAGAAGCGCGTAATCCTGGAGCATGCGCACGTTCGTACCACTAGGCCTAGCTGTGAGGAGAATTGGTTCATCCTCGGTGACAATTGCAGTGTGAGGCTGCAGGGGCTTGGGGTAGCCAAAGCGGCACTCTTGTTTGCCATGCTTCGTCCTTAGGCAGTAGGAGGCAGAGCAGCGAGTGTGTCTCTGGCAGGTGGCCACAAGATCAGCCAGGTCCTGGTCAAAGTCCTGAATGTCCCCAAATGGCTTGTTGCAGATGTGGGGATCAATCTTTGGAGCTGGTGCATCGGCAATGTTGCTGCCATCTGGGAGGACGGCAGGGTTGGTGGTTGAAATGAGCTGGTCAGCATGCCTGTGTGGAGTGCTTCACTGGCACCATTGCAAAGCTTCTCCACATCTGGTGTATTGGGTAACCAGGCTAGACCATGGACATGAGGGCTGCCTCGGTGCTGCCACTCAAACCTCAGCCAGTAGTCCGTGGCTCCAAGGATTCCAGTGTAGAAGACCTTGACGAACTCCATGACTCTGTGATAGAAGAACCAGTCTGCGAGGGCTGGGTTCTCGATGACTGCCTTGGCCCGGGCAGTCCTGGAGTCAGGGTTGTTGGGGCAGATTAGTCTAGCCAGCTCTGGCCACTGGAGGTCTGCTGCACTGTGAGTGAAGAAGACTGTCGGCAGACCCAGTGTGTCGAGCATGGAGAGCAAACGACTCCGCTGACGTTGCCAGTACTGTTTGGTGCCACGCAGACTTGAGGCATAGTGGAGTACTCGACTGGAGAAGGCCTCTCCCTGTCTTCCCACCATATCCCGCAGCTCGTCCAGGGACAGCTGCCCATCTACTGGGTGCTGTCTGACGTACACTCGGCCAGTCTGAAGGGCACGGTGTCGCATCTCGGTGTTGAGAGCAAAGAAACGAAATCGTGGATGCTTGGCAAAACGACCATTATCGTACTGCATCAGGTGCTTGAAGTAGTTGCCGATGGTGACTGGGACCTGACGTTGGCCGAGGAAGTCAGCTGCTCCTGTGGGGAAGAGGGTGGGGAAGGCACAAGTGAAGTAGCCCTCAGTGGTGAACTCATTGAGTGGCATTCCACCAATGGATGGCCACATGAGTGGTGTGTGGAAGGAGGAGCTGGACTGACGCTGATCCACTGACTGCTGCGTCATTGAGGGGACAGCAATAGGAACGAATGACTGTTGCAGATGCTCATCATCATTGGCTACATCTACAGAAGTGCTGTCAACTCTGTCTGAGGACGAGGTCTCGTGAGTGACTGATACAAGGTCAGACACATTACCGTCCTGAGGGAGCTGTTCCAGAGCTGTGGTGTCGATGGTAATACCCAAGGATTGATAGTACTGGTTGTGGGTAACCAGCCATTGCAGAGCTCTGTGAACTACACTTTGCCTTACTCGAAAGTCACGATGAGTCTGGTTGGCTCCTTCCCTCCTCACAACAATGACATCCAGGTCAGAGGGCAGTCGTGGCAAACTCTGGGCGAAGGAGGCCACATCCTGTGGCAGGTTGACTACATGTCCTGTGTACCCGTACTGTCCCTGTGGCAGTCTGTACAGCGACATGATGGGCATCACTGCAGAGATGAGCATCTCTTCCACCTGTGTCAGACCCTGCAATAAACAGCTTCTGGTAACAGTGTTTTTCTTTGCTATAGGTGTGACAATGATCACAATAGGTGAGGCAATCATAACACTATCCCCATCCCATAACTGTGACTTACATGTGGCAGAGGACCAGGGTCCATGTTGTTCAGTGATGCGTACGCTTTTGGACTGTGTTTGTCCCGAACACAACGCAAACACTCTGTACCAGATGGAGTCAACCTGACAGTCAAACCAGGGAACCTCTCACAGCAAGTGATGCATATGGACATCTGCAAAGATGCCATTTCAGAATGGAACTTTCTCATCTTTGATTGTACAATTGGCTGCTGAAGTTGAGGTTGGGTTGAAGTGGCAGTACTTGCCTGCTGCACGTGACTTTCTCGGTCACGCTGACGTCTTGCTTCAGTCTCTTGTGGAGTCTCTGAGGCAATCTGTTGTTGTCGGTTACGTCGTAGCTGCTGCAGGCGGGCCTCTCTCTCCTCGCTGGACTCGGCAGCAATCCGTTGTTGTTGGTTACGTCGTACCTGTTGCAGGCGGGCCTCTCTCTCCTCGCTGGACTCGGCAGCAATTCGCCTTGCCTGGTAGATTCTATCTCGTACACGACGTCTCGCTAGTCGTGCTTCCTTTCCTCCGCTGTTTCGGCGGCGAGGCGTTCCCTATCCACACTACGTCTCGCTACTCGTGCTTCCCTTTCCTCCGCTGTTTCGGCGGCGAGGCGTTCCCTTGCCCGTTCCCTATCACGCTGTCGGCGTTGAGAAAGCCGAGCCTGTCTCTGCTCAGGAGTCTCACGGGCACGGCGTTCTTGTTCCCTATGCACACGACGTCTCGCTACTCGTGCTTCCCTTTCCTCCGCTGTTTCGGCGGCGAGGCGTTCCCTTGCCCGTTCCCTATCACGCTGTCGGCGTTGAGAAAGCCGAACCTCTCTCTGCTCAGGAGTCTCACGGGCACGACGTTCTCTTTCCCGCTCTCTCCGGCGACGAAGGGCATCCTCTGTAGACTGATGATCCATGGTTGCCACGGTTGTCACATTAGGACACGTGTGTGCATATACATGTATGCATGTAATGAAGCCACGCATGCGCACTTACACGACGTACGACGTACGATAAATATACAGAAAATTCCACCCGAACGAACGACTAGGTTGGCTCGCTCCCGCTCACCAATTAACGACGGTTGAAATCAGGCCTGTAAAATTACGCGCACGGGTTTGCTTCGGGACTGTGCGTGTGGATTTAGTAAGGGTTGATCTTGGATTTGCCACATAAAACCCGATTTTGTTTGAGCCCTTCATTGCAGCGTTTATTATCCAGTGAGCAACCTCGGACATACTACGGATATTTAGATGTGTTAATATTCGAGTCTTGTGTTAGGATAAAGAGCAAAATAATTTTGCCAGCCCTGCAAGAGAGTAATGGAATATTCAAGCACGATGGAACATGTTATGCTAGACTGGCTAATTCACTTCCACACCAAATAATGTTAATGGCCAAACAGTGAAGAATTGTTCATTTATTGCGTATCCTACCCACCCTCATCGCACTATGCGGCAGGCAACCCTATTATTGAAAACTGTTGAATTGGCTAATAGCAGAACCTTATGATGTAACGTGTGGCGTGAATTTCAGTGCTTCAATGATAAACCCGAAGAAGGAAGTTTTGCTCTAATGATGAATGAGCCTAGTTGCAGATATTCTGTATTGCTCAAACTACCGTACTTTTATGCTCTGATAATCGCATAACTTTTTTGGGGGGCAGCAAAGCATTTTTCAAGGACACCGGCAATGAATTATCGTTTGTTTGGCTTCCTTCAGTTAAAAGAATGTTGTTTGCAGGTGGTTGTGCAAACTGTGGAGCTTTGGCGGAAATAGGGACAATGTCAATAATTGTGCGTGAGGCACAGGTGTTTTGAATTGGCCACTGTGACGTTA
>CASHTH010001696.1:0-20425 GCA_030341885.1 Geodia barretti
GCCCGAACCCAGGAAGGCGTGCTGTCGTTGATGCAAATGGCGAAAACGGTAGCGGCCGTGAACCGATTGAAAGAAGCTGGAGTACCGTTTATCGCGGTTCTGGCGAATCCGTCTACGGGGCAAGCCTACGCCAGTTTCGCCAATCTGGCCGACATTATCATCGCGGAACCCGGCTCGGTGGTGGGATTGTCGCCAATACGGACGATGATGGAAGCGACAGGGCGGCAGCTGCCGCCGGACGTGCACACTGCCGAATATCATCTGAAACGCGGTCTTCTGGACAACGTGGTAGACCGGGCGCAGCTGACGCAACGTCTGGGTCAACTGCTGAAGTTATTGATGGGCTCGGTGTCGTTCGGATTGAGCCGGCGGGCGCTGTCACGTCTGGAGGTGTCAGCGGCCCCAGACACCGACACGTGGGAGTCTCTGGACGCAGCGACTCACGATGAGCGTCCCGATGCGCTGTACTACATGCGGCACATCCTGGATGACTTTTTTGAGTTGAGCGGTGACCGGGTTAGCAGCGACGACCGAACGGTTGTGGGAGGCATGGGTTTCTTGCGGGGTCAGCCCGTGGTGGTAGTGGGTCAACAGCGGAGCCATAGGCACGACACTGCCGGCGGGCGCTACCACGTTCATCCGGATGGCTTGCGGAAAGCCCAACGACTCATCAGCCTGGCAGCCCGATTCAACCGCCCGTTGATTTCGCTTATAGACTCGCAGGGCGCCGACCCCCGGCTTGAATCGGAAGAGCAGGGAATCGGTAACGCCATCGCGGGAAGCCTGTCAATAATGCTGCAGGCAACCACGCCGATTGTATCGGTGATTATTGGTGAAGCGGGAAACGAGGCCGCGTTGGCCCTGGGTTTGTCAGACCGCATTTTGATGCAGCAGTATGCGATATACTCGCCAATCTCGCTGCACCACACCGTGGGTGGCCCTTCGCGGGAACGGTACCTGACGCGGGAGGCGGCGGAAGCTCTGATGCTCACCGCGCGAGATTCTCAAGAACTGGGCATCGTCGATCAAATCGTGCTTGAACCCGAAAATGGCTCTCACAACAATCCGCGGCAGGCTGCGGTGGAGCTGGAACTGGCTATTTACAAGCACCTCGCGGAGACTTGCCGCCTATCCACGAGTAAGCTGTTGAAGCAACGATACCGCAAGTTCCGGCAGATGGGGGAGCTGAACCCGTTTGCTCAGGAGGCCATGCAGCAGGAATATGAGGTTTTGCTGAGAATGCAATTGGCCACACCGCCGCCCCCGCCTGCCCAACTGCCGGTTGTGGGAAGCCTGCACCTGGCACTTGAAGAAGGACTCGAACGCGGAACGTCCTAGTCGTCGTTACAAACCGCCACGACCGTCGACGCAGCGACGCGCCACCAAGTCCTGGCGCGGTAATCTTCGTCCGGTTTACGCTTCCCGTCCCAGGGCTTTCAAATTGTTACGCAGTTGCTCAACTACTTCCGCGTATTCAGACATGACGGATTCGTCTACCAGGACAGTGGGCTGACTGGTATCGCGATAAGCTGAACGCAGGTTCATGGCGCCCAGGAACGGGGGCTTCGATGTCTTCTGCCAGCCGGCGTCCCGCTCCCTCACCGAATATATCGCCGGAGTAATTTTCCACCACACCGACGACGTTCAGGTTCAGTTTGCGTATCATGTTGATGCATCGTTTGGCGTCGACGATGGCCAGATCCTGCGGGGTGCTGACCACGATAAAACCGTCCACAGGAAGGGTTTGCATCACGGTCAACGGTGAGTCAGACGTGCCTGGCGGCAGATCAACGATCAGGTAATCGAGTTCGCCCCAGTCTGTAGCCTGGAGGAACTGGTTGATGGCATTGTGGATCATGGGTCCGCGCCAGATGATGGCTTCGTCCTCGTTTTCCTGGAAGAACGCCATGGATACGACCTTGACGCCGTGACCCACGGCAGGGGTTATCTTGCCGTCAGTGTAGTCGGGCTTATCGACGATACCCATAACCCGTGCGACGTTGGGGCAGTCGATATCCACATCCAGCAGGCCAACGCGTTCACCCTGGGCGGCGAGTGTCGTAGCCAGATTGCATGCCACAGTGGTTTTGCCGACTCCGCCCTTGCCGCTGTAAACGCCCACCGTGGTGCGGATAGATGCGAAACGATCGGTTATTTGCCGCTTTTGTTCCCATTGGCGGCGAATCTGCTGGAGGCGGGCGTTTTGCTGGGCGTTTGGTTGTTGCGGCGTTGCCATCGGCACGCTCCCTGTCTGATTTCAGCGATAGAGTGTACTAAATCCCGAGCATGTTGCGAGCTTCTTCGCTGATGAGGTCGGGGGACCACGGCGGGTCAAACGTCAATTCGATGTTGACTTCTTCGACGCCTTCGACATCCTGTATAGCCCATTCGGCCTGTTGGGCAATGTGGGGTCCCATGCCGCAACCGGGGAATGTAAGGGTCATTTGCACGAACACGTCGTTGGCATCGCTAACCTGAACGTCGTAGACGAGTCCGAGGTCAACGACGTTTACGGGGATCTCCGGGTCGTAAACTGTCCGCAATGCTTCGTAAACATCATCGCTATTCACCGTAGTTGGCATTAGGGAGCTCCTTCGGTCAGTGTGATTGATAACATTATAGGCCCGGCGCATTCCATTGTACAAATAATAATCGGAAACGCGGGTTGCAATCGCGGCGTGGGCTGTGCCAGCCGGGGATAACTAGAGGTTGGGCAATGGCGCTGACGGCCAGGTATCGAACAAGGTCAATTGCTGTGGCCCAAGTCTGTGCACTTCCTGAATTGTTGGACACCAGCGCGGGATACCCCGGACGGCGGCGTGACCTTCGAAAACGGGGCCATGCCCCTGGTATCGGTGCTGCGACCACAACCAGGCATGGAGCAATTCGTGAGCGACGATCCCTTCAACGCCTTTACGACCACACCGTTGCAACCGGGGCAACGACAAACCGATCAACCACTTGCCGTCGGGGTAGCAGAAACAGCGTCCGCCAGTAGCGGCGATGCGTTCAAGCACAATGGATCCACTGGGGATTTCCAAACCCTTCAGATCGTAGCGCCGGGAGATGTCTGCAACCCACTCGAGGTCGTTCAGCACGATACCACGCGGGGCCCGGAACGGATGGGACGCAACCCGGATACCCCGTTGTAGCCGGCTGGCTCCAGGGTCTTCACCAGGCTCCGAGTGTAACCCCGGCGCCTGGGGAGCCCTGGAATTACCGGCATCCAGCAATTTGTCGGGAACGGTGTGCCGCTGGGTCATATCAACGATCAGGGAGTAAGGATTACCTTGCCGGTGGTGGCGCGGGAAGCCAGTTGGCGGTGAGCTTCGGCCGCGTCGGACAAAGCGAAGCTATGCTCCACGCGCAATTTAAGCTCGCCTGATTTGACCCATCCGAGAACGGCTCCGGCCCGCTTCTCAAGTTCCTCGCGGTTGGCGGTGTAATCACCGAGGCCGGGCCTGGTGAGGTACTTGGAACCGTTGCCGAGGACTCGGGCGTCGACCGGTGGCACGGGGCCGCTGGCCTGTCCGTAAAGAACCATATAACCGCGGGGCGCCAGGCTGGCCACGCTCTGATCGAAGGTGTCCTTGCCAACGGCGTCGAATACAGCTTGCAAACCGGGGCCATCGGTTGCCTTCGCTATCTCAGCGGCAAAGTCCTGCTGGGTGTATAGGATGACGTTGTCGGCGCCGGCGCCGCGGGCCAATTCAGCTTTAGCCTCGGTTGATACGGTGGAGTAGACGTAGGCGCCCAATTTTTTGCACATTTGAATGAGAAGGAGGCCGACACCGCCCGCGCCAGAATGAACCAGCACACGGTCGCCGGGCTGAACCCGATAGGTGTCATGGCACAGGTAATGCGCCGTCATGCCCTGCAGCATGGCCGCTGCGCCGTCCTGGACCGAGAGGCCGTCGGGCATTTTGATCAGACGCCAGGCGGGTACGGCCGCCCGCTCGGCATAGGATCCCGGGAAACTGCAGTAGGCGACTTCATCGCCGACGGAAACGTTGGACACACCAGACCCGACTGACCTGACGACACCGGCTGCTTCGACGCCGGCCACCCATGGGAGGCCGGGAGGATTCACGCCCTGGCGGCTGTATATGTCGGTGAAATTCACGCCGACTGCCTGAATGTCGACGACGGCCTGACCGTCTGCCGCGACGGGGTCTGGCACGTCGACGTACTTCAGCACCTCAGGGCCGCCGTACTCGGTAATCTGCATTGCTTTCATGGTAATTGCGACCTCCTGGCTGGATGCTTGTGCGGCGTAGAATAGCACAAGTTTCCATACCGACCGCAACGGGTCGCTGTCAGCGTTTGCCCGACAATCATGCTAAATGCTATGATGAGATCACAATCTACAGAATAGTCCCTGCCCGCACGGGAGGAAGTCAGTTGATCAAAGACCCGGATTTGTCGATTTCGGCGGCCATAAATCTCTTCGTGGATCACCTCAAAAACAGCAAGCAGGTGTTACAGGGACAACAGGAGCTACTCAGGTTCCAGTCACGGGTGGGACGGGATAAAGTTATTGGAACTCTGCATGCGATTGAAGTTGGTGAATACGCCAAGTGGACCACCGAGAACGTGGAAGACCCAGCGACGCGTCTGGATCCAGTCAAGAAATTCCTGACGTTCGCAAACCGCCAGGGTTGGACTGAGATCAGCCTGGCCAGATATGCAGCAGCACCGCGCCGCCAACGCCGCCGGGTCCACAGCTCCGGTCTGAGCGCATCGTCGGGCGGGGCGCCGACGGCTCGGCTGAGCGAGGAACGCCACACGAGCTACAGGCTGAGTTGGAACGGTTGCGAAACGAGGTTCCGCGAATACGAGAGGCGATTCGATTGGCCCGAGCCGACGGGGACGTACGCGAGAACTCGCCATTGGATGCCGCCCGAGAGCAGCAGCAATTCACCGAACGACGGATTCGTCAGTTGCAAAACGATCTCGCCCGGGTTGAAATCGTGGATGCTGCCAACGCCGACACCGAGAAGGTGAGTATCGGATCCCGCGTTACCCTGCAAGACATGACGCTCCTGACGCGGCGGATATTTACGCTGGTTGATATCCGGGAGGCGGACGTATCCGCCGGCAAGATTTCGACAGTTTCGCCCATAGGCCAAGCTTTGATGGGGCGTTCGGCAGGTGATGAACTTACCATCAACACCCCCAGCGGATCGGGTCCAACTCCGCATAGAAGGTATCGGGGGATAGCGATCTGGCGGCACGTACACGGTGCGCCGCCAGACTGCAACGGTTAGGACAGGTCGGCTACGGCCTGCAGGATGGTTTCCGGATCGGGCAGGATTCCCGGTTCGTACAGTTCCCGATAGCGGATAACGCCCTCGCGGTCAACTATGATGACAGCGCGTGTGCCGGCGCCGCGTTCTTCGTTCCAAAGGTCATAAGAACGGGTCACCTGGCCTTTGGGGTGCCAATCGGATAGCTCGGGGTAAGGCAGCCCGCCCATGGAAGTAGTCCAGGCACGGTGGGCGGCTACGTGGTCACAACTGATGCCCAAAACCTGGGCATTTTGCTCCTCGAAACGGGCGTTGAAGCGCCGGAACGAGGTAGCCTGATCCGTTCAACCACCGGTGAAGTCCAGCACGTGGAACGATAGCACCACCGCTTGGGTGCCCCGATAGCTGCTCAATGTGACGTCGCCGTGATTGGGCGATGGTAGGGTGAAATCGTTGGCCGCATCGCCAATTTGACCTGGCATTGATATTCTCCTGGGTACGATCAAGGCACGATGGCCGCGCTGTTATGTCAGCGGCCTGCACTCTGACCGGTAGATTTGGCGGAATTATACCGCACAGGCCCGGTGGAGGCGAATAGCGGGAGATGCCGCCCCGGCATGCGGTTGGAAGTCGCATGCTATACTTCGCCGAGTTGGTTTTTTGTTGGTCCGGTAGCAGCAGTGGAAGTAGTATTTAACAGGGGCGTATATCTGCCCGGGCTTGATCTTTGGTTGGACGCGCTACGCAAGCAACCGTCGTCGGTCATTTCGCACGCACATTCGGACCACACGGCCCGACACGAGCGGCCCATCCTCACGCATGGCACCAGACTGCTGTTGGGTGATTATCTGCGCCGGTCTGATCCGGTGGAACTCGCTTATGGGGAAGTGCTGGAGGCGGCGAATTACACGCTTTCGCTGTTTCCCGCCGGGCACTGCCTGGGTTCCGCTCAGACGCTGGTGACACAGAAATCAACGGGGGAACGGTTGCTGTATACCGGGGATATTAAGGTGCAACCGTCTCCAATCAACGAACCCCTGGAGTCGGTACCATGCGACACGCTGGTCATCGAGTCCACGTATGGCCGCCCCGATTACGTGTTTCCGAAGCAGGACGAATCCGTTGCCACGGCGGTGCAGGTGATCAGACAGTGGCTGGATCAGGGGGCGATGCCGGTAGTACTGGGCTGGCGGTTGGGAAAGGCTCAGGAGGTGTTGCATCATTTGCTGGCCGCTGGTTTTCAGGTAGCGTGTGAAGATGGGATATTTGACGTAACCGGAAAATATGTTGAGGCGGGAGTCACTTTCCTCGACCATTATCGGTGTTTCGACGGCGAGCATCACGAAGGTGAAGTTTGGTTGTTTCCGCCCGGACGTCGTTCTCGGGAGCAGATCCGGCAACATGCACCGCCCGGTCGTCCGGTTCGATATCTGGAACTCACTGGGTGGGCTGCCGGCAGCGGATCCAAACCGTGGGGGAACGGCCGGCCGGGCGACGCAAGCATTCCATACAGCGACCACGCGGATTTCAACGACCTCATCGGATACGTTCAAGCGGTAAACCCGCAGCGGGTATTTACGGTGTTCGGGTTTCCGGATCTGGCGGAAGGGTTGCGGTCGATGGGTTACCACGCGACTCACCTGGGTCCGAACGCGGCGCCGGAAGACCTGTCTTACCAAATGCCTTTGCTGTGAATACAAAGCCCCTCTTCAATTTGAAGAGGGGCTTATCACCCGGGGATATCGGGTTGACTAGTCGGGCGTGGATCCTACTGCGGGCAGCGATTCAGCCTCGTCAGCCGCCAGCATCCGATTCACGGCGCTGAGGTAGGCCTGGGCGCTGGCCACGATGATATCGGTGGACGCGCTGCGACCCGAGAACACCCTGCCGGCGTTTTCGATACGCATGGTCACTGAACCCACCGAATCCAGTCCCTCGCTAACCGCCTGGACCTGGAAGTCGGCCAGCGTGGTGCTGCATCCGATGACGCGGTCGATGGCCCGGCACACGGCATCGACCGGACCGTTGCCGGTGGATGCGTCGGTGAGGAAGGTTCCATCAGGCCCGATGAGCCGGACAGTGGCCGTGGGGATGTCCTTGTCGCCGCCGGTGAAGTGCACCGTGTCCAGCGAGAAGGTTATGGGTTCGGAAGCGGTGCGGTTCTCCTCGTCCATGAGGATTTCGAGGTCGCGGTCGGTAACCTCGTTCTTCTTGTCGGCCAATTCGAGGAAACGTTGGTAAACACCGGTAACCTCTTCGCGGTCGAGGGAATAACCCAATAATTCCAGGCGAGCCTGCAGCCCGGCGCGACCGCTGAGTTTACCCAGCACCAACTGGACTTCGGGCGGCAATCCGACCCGCTCAGGGCTCATAACCTCGTAGGTGGAACGATCCTTCAAAACGCCATCCTGGTGGATGCCGGAGGCGTGTCGGAAGGCGTTTTCGCCCACGATGGCTTTGTTAGCCTGAACGCTCATACCGGTTATCCGACTGACGAGGCGGCTCGCCGCGTAAATCTGGGTGGTGTCGATGTTGAGTTCGACGCCGAAAAGGTCCTTGCGAGTGTCCAGAGCCATGATGATTTCTTCGAGGGAGGCGTTCCCGGCGCGTTCGCCGATACCGTTGATGCAACCCTCCACCTGGCGGGCGCCGACTTCGATGGCGGCCAGGCTGTTGGAAACCGCCAGGCCCAGATCGTTGTGGCAATGGACGGACAGCGTAACGCCTTCGATTCCCGGGACGTACAGCTGGATGTCTCGCAACATTGCCTGGAAGTCCGAAGGGATGGCGTACCCTACGGTATCGGCGATGTTGATGGTTTTGGCGCCGGATTTGATCACCTCTTCCAGCATCCTATAGAGGTAATCGGGATTGGTTCGCGTGGCGTCCATGGGCGAGAACTCGACGTCGTCGCAATAGGACTTGGCCCGGGCGACCATTTCCACCGCCATAGTCATCACGTCTTCGCGATCTTTTCTCAGCTGGTGCATCTGATGGATTTCAGACGAAGACAGGAAAACGTGGATGCGTGGGCTGTCGGCGTCTTTGATGGCGTTCCACGCGGCGTCTACGTCACCGGCCACGGCGCGGGACAGCGAGCAAATTACCGGCCCGTGGACTTCCTGGGCAATCCGTTGCACAGCCTGGAAGTCGCCGGGTGAACTGGCGGCGAAACCGGCCTCGATGATGTCAACCTTGAGCCGGGCCAACTGGCGGGCGATTTGCAGTTTTTCGTCGACAGTCATGCCAATGCCGGCCGACTGTTCTCCATCGCGGAGCGTGGTATCCAGAAATTTTACTTGTGTGGTCATAATGGTTCCTTTCCCTCCGAAAGGTGCAGGCGTGTCCCCAGATGGGGCAGATCAAGGTTGCCCGTTACGCACGGGTCGTCCGGGAAAGGACGGGCAGGCACACGCAGTCCACCGCAACCAGCCCTGCCAAGACCAGTCTGCGATGGTGAACTGCTCTGCACAGTACCTCCATGCCCATTTGTCACCTCCTGGGAGTGTGTGGTAGCGAGATTGCCACGGTACGCTCGCGAAGCCGCCAGGTGTTATGAATCACTCGATTTCGCGGGGATTGAGCCAGGGCATTATTTCACGCAGCCCGCGGCCCACTTCGTGGATTCGGCTGGTGCGGGCTTCCTGGCGCAACCGCAGGAAATTGTGGCGACCCTCGTCGCATTCGGACATCCATTCCTTGGCGAACGCGCCGCTCTGAATGTCGTCGAGGACGCGGTGCATGTTGCTGCGGACGTTTTCGTCAATGACGCGGTTGCCGCGGGTCAGGTCGCCATACTCGGCGGTGTCGCTGACGGAATAACGCATGTAGTTGAACCCGCCCTGCTGGATGAGGTCAACGATCATCTTGAGTTCGTGGAGGCATTCGAAGTAGGCAATTTCGGGCGGATATCCCCGTTCCACCAGCGTTTCGAAAGCCATATTGATGAGCGACGTAACGCCTCCGCACAATACTGACTGTTCGCCGAAGAGGTCGCTTTCGGTTTCGTCTTTGAAGGTGGTTTCCAGGACTCCGGCCTTGGCGCAACCGATGCCGGCCGCGTATGCCAGGCCAATTTCCTTGGCGTTGCCGGTGGCATCCTGATGCACTGCGAGCAAACAGGGGACGCCGATGCCTTCCTGGACAAAATGCTCACGCATCCGGTGACCGGGAGCCTTGGGCGCGATCATCAGCACGTCCACGGAGGGTGGCGGTGCAACAAACCCGTAGTGGATGGTGAATCCGTGGGCGAACATGAGAGCGGCGCCGGGTCCGAGGTTGGGTTGAATCTCGTCGCGGTATACGTCCTTCTGCACGTGGTCGGGGACGGCAACCATGATTACGTCAGATGCTTTGGTTACTTCGGCCACGCTGTCGACGGTAAGGCCGGCGTTGCGTGCGTTTTCACGGCTGGGGCTACCTTCGTAGAGGCCAACCATAACGTTTACACCGCTGTCGTAGAGGTTTAGCGCGTGGGCGTGTCCCTGACTGCCGTAGCCGATGATTCCGACAGTCTTGCCGTCTAATCTCGACAGGTTGGCGTCTTTTTCGGTATAGATATTAACCATGCTTAAATGTCCTTTGATCCTTGCCGTGAAGTGTCTGGAGTAAGTGGGAATGCACTAAACGCCTTCGTAATGCCCCGGTTGATAACGGGAGGAGCCGACTGACGTGACGCCATTGCGCCCGTACTGTTCGTACTTGGCGCCCACATCGTCGCTGATGCGGCCCTCGGCCTTTCCGCGAACCATTGCCACCCGACCGGTGCGCATGAGCTCCAGGATGCCGAAGGGACGGAGCAGGTCGTAGAGGGCGTCGATCTTGTCCTCTTCTCCAGTGGTTTCGATAACCAGGGAACGGGCGCCGACGTCGACGACCTTGGCGCGGAAGAGGTTTGCCATCTCCAGGATTTCGCTGCGGTTGGTTGGGGTTGCGCGCACCTTGATGAGGGCCAACTCGCGGGCGACCACGTCCTCAGCGGAAATGTTGGAGACTTTCACTACGTCGATCAGTTTGTCCAGCTGGCGAGTGGCCTGTTCTACCGTGTACTGGTCGCCGGTTACCACGAAGGTGAGGCGCGACAGACCCTTCTGTTCGCTGGCGCCCACTGCCAGGCTGGCAATGTTGAAGCCGCGGCGTCGGAAGAGACTAGCCACCCTGGTGAGAACACCGGGGCGATCCTGAACCAGTGCGATGATGGTGTGCTGGGTACTATGCTGATTCAACGCTCACCCCCTTGACATACGGCTGTTCCAACATTTCGTTCACCGATTCCCCGGCGGGAATCATGGGGAAGACGAACTCGTCTTCCTTGACCACGAAATCGACTACTACCGGCCCGGGAGTTTCCATGGCCTCCTGAATCGCACCGGCCACTTCCCGCTGTTCGGTAACGCGGATGCCGCGAATACCGTACGCTTCGGCCAGTTTTACGAAATCGGGATTGCCGCTGTAGATGGTGGCAAAGAAATCTTTGTCATAGAAGAAGTCCTGCCACTGGCGGACCATACCCAGGGAACCGTTGTTCAGAATAGCGAATTTCACCTCGATGTTGTTCTCGGCGGCGGTTGCCAGGTCGCACAACGTCATCTGGAACCCGCCGTCTCCGGCGATGGACCAAACCGTTTTGTCTGGACGACCCACCTTGGCGCCCAGCGCCGCCGGAACCTCAAAGCCCATGGCTCCGCTGCCGCCCGAGGTGATGAGGGAGTTGGGTTCATTGTAGCCGTAATGCTGGGCCGCCCACATTTGATGCTGGCCCACGCCGGTAACTATGATGGAGTTGCCCCCGGTGGCGTCGGAAAGTTCTTTCAATACCTGCTGCGGGAGCAGGACATCGGACTCCCGGATGAACAAAGAGGGATGCTGTGATCGCAACTGGTCAGTTTCCTGCATCCAGTCCAGATGAACGGTGGAATTTACATGGGGAATCAAGGCACGCAACGATGCCTTCAGGTCACCGAGCACCGGTGCGTCGGCGATGATGTTCTTGTTGAATTCGGACGGGTCAATGTCGCAATGAATGATTTTGGCATGGGGAGCGAAATCGGCAATGCGGCCGGTAACGCGGTCATCGAACCGGGCGCCCAGAGCGATCACGAGGTCGGAGCGATCGATGGCGAGGCTGGCGTAGGCCATGCCGTGCATTCCGGGCATACCGAGGTTCAGAACATGGTCGGTGGGCAATGAACCGATGCCCAGCAGCGTGGTGATCACCGGAATCTGGGCCTTTTCGGCCAGTTCCCGGAGTTCATCCCACGCCCGGGAAATCAGTACGCCGTGACCGGCAAGGATGATGGGACGCTCGGCCTGATTGATCAACCTGGCGGCCGCAACAACCTGTTCGGGTTCCGGATCACCGGGTGGGTTGTAACCGGGCAGGTCCACCTCGCTGGGCCATTCGAACTCGATGGTTTCGCCGGCCAGCACGTCCTTTGGAATGTCGATCAAAATGGGACCGGGCCGCCCAGTGCGCGCTATGTAGAAAGCTTCCTTGATTGCCGGCGCTATGTCACGGACGTCCAGCACCAGGTAGTTATGCTTGGTTACGGGCAGCGTGATTCCCGTGATGTCGGTTTCCTGGAAAGCGTCTCGGCCGATGGCCGGGCGCGGCACCTGTCCGGTGATGCACACGATGGGCACGGAGTCCATCTGGGCCGACGCCAAGCCGGTAACCAGGTTGGTTGCGCCGGGACCAGAGGTAGCGGAACAAACACCGACCTTGCCGGTGGCTCGGGCGTATCCGTCGGCGGCCATGGCGGCAGCCTGTTCGTGGCGTACCAGGATGTGGCGAAGTTGGGGGTAACCGGAGAGTGCGCCGTAGAACGGCAATACAGCCCCGCCAGGCAGCCCGAAAATCGTGTCCACACCCTCTTTGATAAGGCTTTCGCAAACAATCTGCGCGCCAGTTAGTTGCATTATCGGATTCTCCTGTAGGGCCGATAGAATCTGGGATTCATCGGGGCAAAAATAAACCCCGACCCCGAAGGGACGGGTTTTCGGTGCCCGCGGTACCACCCTTCTTTCCCGATTGGCCTGGGAAGCCAACAGGACTCTTGTACACAGCCATTATCGGGGCCGACCCGCTCGCCCTACACGCGCTGGATTCAGCGTTTCAGGCGGGTCGCTCCGGGGCGAGTTCAGGTCTTATTGCCACCGGCTTTCACCAACCGCCGGCTCTCTACGGGCGTACCGACCTTACTACTCCCCATCTTAGCGAAGAGTTGCCGATAAATGTTAACATTGCAGGGGAGTTGTGTCAATGATCTGTACTCGTGCAGTACATGTGAGACGGAGCAGGGGCCGGCACGGCTGGATGGCATTGGAGCGGGCAACGGACCGCAGATCGGGCCTGTGCTACCATGAAATCGTGTCCGACTCACGAGCGGGTGTTTATTGCGATGAAAACCGTGGATATACCGTTAGCGCTAACCTATGATGACGTGCTGCTCGCGCCCCGTTTTTCCACGGTGCAAAGCCGCAGCCACGTTGACACCGGGTCATGGTTCACGAAGCAAATTCATCTGAGCGCTCCATTGGTGAGCGCGAACATGGATACGGTTACGGAAAACCCGGATGGCCATCGCCGTGGCGAGATTTGGCGGGATTGGCGTGATACACCGGTTCTTGTCCATTGCCGACCAGGCCGCGCTGGTTAGCCGGGTGAAACGCCACCAGGGCCACGTGATCATCGATCCGGTTACCATCGCACCGGATGCCACAATTCTGGACGCGCGCGCCCTGATGGCTTCGCGCGGGATCAGTGGATTGCCGGTCATATCACGAAAAGGCCTGCTGCTGGGTATCATCACAACCAGAGACACAACCCTGGCCGACGACCGCTCAACCGTGGCCGAACGCATGACCACGTCTGCCAAACTGGTTACGGCAAGTCCCGACATAAGCATGGACGCCGCCCGGGAGATACTGTCTGCCAGTCGCCTGGAGAAACTCCCATTGGTGGACGCAGTAGGCAAATTGGCGGGACTCATCACCGCTCGCGATCTGGTCGCCGCCACATCGCCGGCAACATCGGGCGCAACCCGGGACGAAGCCGGGCGGCTGAGGGTGGCGGCCGCGGTGGGCGTCGCGGGCGACTACATAGATCGTGCGAAGACCCTGGCCGATGCTGGAGCTGACGCGCTGGTCATAGACATCGCTCACGGAGATTCGGAGTTGATGCTCAATGCCGTTTCCGCATTGCGGGAACATCTGGGGGATATACCACTAATCGCCGGCAACGTGGCGACCGCCGAAGCAACCAGACGTCTGGCGGAGGCTGGAGTGGATGCCGTCAAGGTGGGCGTTGGTCCAGGAAGTATTTGCATTACCAGGCAGGTCGCCGGAGTGGGGGTCCCGCAATTCACTGCGGTGATGGAATGCGCCGAGGTGGGCCACGAGTTCAATATTCCAATAGTAGCTGACGGTGGCATCCGCTATCCGGGAGACGTGTCAAAAGCGATCGGAGCGGGAGCAAGTTCGGTGATGCTGGGGAGTATTATCGCCGGGACGGAGGAGAGCCCGGGCGCGGTGATATCGAGGGGCGGACGCAAAATGAAGATGGTGCGTGGGATGGCGTCCCGGGAGGCAGCATTGTTCCGACGACTCCGCGAGAACCCGTCGGCCCCCGCAGTCGAATGGGAAGACAGCGAAGAAACATCTGCTGACGAAGGCGTGCAGGCCCCCGTTCCCTACCGCGGTCGGGCGGATGAGATTTTGACGGAGCTGCTGGGTGGCTTGCGTTCGGGAATGAGCTACTGCGACGCGCATGACATACCGACGATGTGGAAAAACGCCCGCTTCGTGCGACAAACACCAGCGGGCCAAACCGAATCGGGCTCCCACGACGTGGGTTGAGCAATGGGCGTACGGATCCGTCGCCGAGATCTCCGGTTCGGCTACATCGGGCCGCACACTGCGCTTCACCCCACGGTCTCCGGCGATTGCTGATCGGAAATTCTACGCACATCAGAGGCAGCGGGAGCATCAACCCAATGCTCCGTTATGCTAAAATTGCAAGGACTTTGAACCACTGGCTCTTATCGCGGGGTGTCGAACTTGTCGGAGCGGATTTTCATTGGAGTTGCCTGGCCGTACGCGAATGGCCCGCTTCACATGGGTCACATAGCCGGCTGCTACCTGGCGGCAGACATATTTGCGCGGTATCACCGCATGAAGGGTAACGACGTGCTGATGGTCTCGGGGTCTGACGCCCACGGTACGCCGATCACGATCCGGGCCGATCAGGAAGGCGTGGAGCCGCTGGAAGTCCTGGAACGCTACCATGCCCAGTTTCTGGACACCTGGGAACGGTTGGGTATCACCTTCGATTTGTTCACCACCACCCACACGGAAAATCACCAGCGAGTGGTGCAGGATTTCTTCGCTCGTTTGATGGAACTGGGCTATATCTACCCGGACACGACGTTGCTGGCGTTTTGCGCCGCATGCGTCAGATTTCTGCCCGACCGGTACGTTGAGGGGGTGTGTCCTCACTGCAGGAACGAACGGGCGCGTGGCGACCAATGCGACGCCTGCGGACATACGCTGGACCCGATAGACCTGGTGGAGCCGAGGTGCAGCATCTGCGGTGGAACGCCAGAGTTCAGAGACTCGGAGCACTTCTTTCTGCGTTTGTCCGCGTTCCAGCAGCAGCTGCTGGACTGGATCGAAGGGCGCGAACACTGGCGACCCAACGTGGCGAATTCAACGCGCGGGTTTTTACAGGGCGGGCTGAAAGACCGCGCCATAACGCGCGACCTCTCCTGGGGCGTGCCGGTTCCACTGGACGGGTACGCCGACAAGCGTATCTACGTCTGGTTTGAGGCGGTAATCGGCTACCTGTCAGCTGCGGTGGAATGGTCGCAACTCAACGGCAATGGGGATGAATGGGAATCGTTCTGGAAAGACCCCGATACCCGGACCTACTATTTCATCGGCAAGGACAACATCCCATTCCACAGCATCATCTGGCCCGCGATGCTGATGGGATACGGCGGGTTGAACCTGCCTTACGATGTGCCGGCCAACGAGTTTTTGAGTCTGGAAAACCGCAAGTTCTCCACCAGCCAGAACTGGGCAGTTTGGGTTCCCGATTATCTTGATCGCTACGACCCCGACCCGCTGCGCTACCTGTTGTCCATCAACATGCCGGAATCGGGAGACACGGATTTCACCTGGGCAGAATTCGTACGCCGCAACAATGACGAGCTGGTTGCGACCTACGGGAACCTGGTGAACCGAGTGTTGAGGTTTACCTATCGCAATTTCGATGGCCAGGTTCCGGTGGATGCAGCGCCGGCCGGTGAAGCTGAAGCTACTCTGCTGGCTCGGCGAAACGGGCGATGGAGGCAGTGGACGACAGCTTGGCTCACACTCGATTCCGCGCCGGAGTATCGAACGCGTTCTCGCTGGCACAGGAAGCTAACCGTTATCTGGACACTCGCGCCCCCTGGCTGGCGGTGAAAACGGACCGTGCTGACGCGGCCTGCTCTTTGACGGCGGCCATCAAAGCCATCAACTGCCTCAAGGTCATGTTATCCCCGTATCTGCCGTTCAGCAGTCAAAAGCTCCATGAATACCTGGGATTTGATGGCCTCGTTTCGTCGGAACCGTGGGATGCCGATGTGGTTCAGGCTGGGATTCAACCCGGGCACATATTGCGCAATCCGGCGGCTTTGTATACCAAGCTGGACGTCGAGGTCGCTGAGCAAGAAGCTGGCCTGCTGGGCGTGAGCGCCTAACCAGAGGGATGAAACGTGCAGCCGGGGCTGGACCTGCAAACGATCTCAATATACGCTCCGGTAGCCGAACAGTTAGCGCAGGTAGAAGAGCGTCTGCATCACCTGTGCAAAACCGATATCGCTGACCTGGATCCCCTACTGAAGTACGCCCTGGTGTCGGGCGGAAAACGGGTTCGGCCGGCGCTGACGCTGCTGTCCGCCGAGTTCCATGAGCACGATCGCGAGCGGACTCTAATCATGGCGTCAGCGGTGGAATTGCTGCATCTGGCAACTCTGATCCACGACGACACGGTGGATAACGCTGGTGTACGCCGGGGCAAACCGACCATCAACAAGTGTACGGCAACCACGTGGCCGTTCTGTTGGGGGACTACCTCTTCGCGACGTCGGCGACGTTTGTGTGTGATACCGGGGTGATTCGGGTAATTCGGCGGTTTTCGGAAACCATCATGGAGTTGGCAAGCGGACAGTTGATCGAGTTCTTCACCACGTTCGACCCGGTGAAATCGCGCCGATTGTACGACGAGCGAATCTACCGCAAAACCGCTTCGCTGTTTTGTACGTCCGCAGAAACCGGAGCCATCCTGGGCGGCGCCCCCGAAAATGAGGTGCAGGCGCTGCGCAACTACGGTTACAACATCGGGATGGCGTTCCAGATAGTCGACGATCTGCTTGACGTGCAGGGCGACGCTACGGAAATTGGTAAGCCGGTGGGCAACGACCTGCTGCAGGGCGTGTTGACACTGCCGGCAAATCATGTTGATGGACCGGTATCCGAATGAGCACCCGATCGGGGCATTGTTCAGTGCCATCAAGTCGGACGGAGCAAACGTGGATGCATTGCTCACGAAGTCGCTGGAAATGATCACCAACTCGGAGATAGTGCCGGACTGTTTCACGTTGATACGGAACTACTGCACGGCCGCCTGTACCGCCCTCGACGAACTGCCCGACTGCGCCTCGCGCCGCTCGCTGCTGGAGATGGTGGACTACATTCGGGAACGGTCGCGCTAGAGGCCGTTCTGCCACACCAGATTGCCTCGAACCACCGTTGCCGCGGCGCGTACGGACACGAGCGCAGCTACCGGTAACGAGAACGGGTCGGGTTCGACCACCGCCAGGTTCGCCCAGGCTCCTTCGACGATTGCTCCATCCCCAATGTGCAACGCCATGGCATCACGCAATGACGGAAGCCCAATTCCGCCGAAATTGACACCCTCTCGTGATCGGCGCGAAACAGCTGCGGCCATCCCAGACCAGGGATTTGATTCCACCACTGGTGCATCTGAGGCCAGGGCCACCGGTATTCCTCGTTGCAGCAAACTGCCCACTGGATACAGGTTTGGGAGTAGCTCGCTACTGACGGTTTGCTGATAACGCAGCCCGTCGTAATACAGAAACGCGGGATTCGTGACTACGGTGGCACCGGATTCCCGGATCAACTCGGCAACGTCCGGCGGGCACTCTCCGCAGTGCTCAATGCGATCGCGACCCGGCCGTTCGCGTCCGGAGGATTGCGAAAAAACATCGGTCAACGTCAGAGCAGTGGCTACCACCGCGTCCCGCTCAACGGCATGAATCGCCACCGCAAATCCCATTTCGTGCGCCCGTTCGATCATCCGACTCAACTCGGCGGGATGTGGGTGGAGCATTCCGCTTGACGCGGTCAGCATTATCTTGGCGTGCCCCAATCGCAGCATTCCGTTGCACGCGCTTGCTCCGTAACCCAACCCAGCCCGCAGCATTTCGCCCAGATGCGTCCAACCGGGCATCATTGTCAGCTCGAGGGGAAATGCCCCGTTGATTACAGCACTGGACAGCAACTTCCACCGGCGGAGGTCGTTAGCCGGCCCGGCATCAGTGACGGAGGTGATTCCGTAGGCGAGCAATTCAGCGGCGAATGATGACAACTCCCGCAACACCGCAACGCCGGGAATCCCTTCGCGGATCGAGTCCCAACCAGCCTCGGGGATGCGGCGGGCGAGCCAGTCCGACATTTCCATCAACAAACCGGTGGGTTCACCGTGCGCGTCGCGCCGGATGACGCTGCCTGGAGGGTCCGGAGTGGCCGCAGAGATGCCCACGGCGGCGAGGGCAGGGCTGTTCAGTACACACGCATGACCCGACCGATGGTCAACTCTGACCGGGCGGCGCATTGACACGGCATCAAGGTCCCGGCGATTGAGGTGCCGCCCAATCCCTGATGGAGAATCGTCGTAACCGTAACCTCGAATCCAGCCGGGTTGTGTCCTGGCCGCATCGCGCAACCTGCCAACGATGGAATCTATATCCGGAGCCGACGAGGGCCGGCAATCGACCCGATTGATGCGTCGTGCCGCGGCCAGAACGTGGCAGTGGGGATCTACGATGCCGGGGATGATAGCGCGGCCAGCACAATCCAGCACTTCAGTATCGCGGGCGATAAACCCCTTGACACGGCTGTTGGAACCGACGGCCAGGATTTTCCCGTGGGCGACCGCGACGGCATCCGCGGGGGCGGGACCACGCGGGCGACCAACGGCAAACGAATGCACCCGCCCGTTTAGCAGGGCAAGACTGGCAGTGGTCACGGTTCCTCTCGTGCTGACGAAGCGGAGGTGAATTCAATCCGGGCCCAATCCGATAGTGTGGTTCGCGGTGCTATAATCCGTCCCGCTGAACCCAATGGTTCTTCAACTGCAGGAGGGATAACATGCCGGAACTGGAAATCATAATGGGTGGATACAGTATAAACACTGACCAAACCCGCCTGGGTCTTTGTACGGTTACCCTGATCCGCGGTGAGGTACTGTCGATAGTGGACGTGGGGCACTTCGGCAGGAGGAATCTACTGGTGGATTCGCTGGCGGCCAGCGGGTTGGAGCTGGGAGATATTGGCCGGGTGATTTTGACCCACTCTCATTGGGATCACTCACAGAACACGGATCTATTCCCCAACGCTGAGATCGTAATCCACGCTGACGAGCTGGAATATACGCGGAATCCCCGGGACGGCGACCTGGCGACAGCTCGATATTTTGCCAATACATTGCTGACACAGAATGTACGGGAAGTCCGGGGAGAAACCGAACTCGAAACCGGGGTACGCCTGATCGAAACCCCGGGCCACACGCGCGGTCACATCAGCGTGGTGGTGGAAACCGACGGCGGAACCGTCTGCGTGGGCGGCGACGCCATGTCGGACGCTGGAGCCATCGGGAGGGGGGCTCCCGCAATCATATTCTGGAGCGAAGCGGATGCGCGGGAAAGCATCCGGAAAATTGTGGCGGCTGCCGATACTATCTATCCAGGTCACGACCGTCCGTTCCGGATCGAAGCAAACGGGGACATAACCTACCTGTCCGATTCGCCGACGCTCGAGGTCAGCGGTGTACTTCACTACGCCTGCGGAGCGTTCACGTTGAACATCGGGAGGGCGGATCATCCTGGCACAACCGTGATGCCCAGCGCGATCGATTACCAGGGAGGCGGCGCCAGCCATCCGGGGCACTGCTGACGGAGCCAGCCGGTACGTCCTGGCGCGAGACGGCGTCGAATGCGCGCGGTGATATTCGACTGGGACCTGACGCTGTGGAACAGCTGGGATATCCATTTGTGGTTGATGGAACGGACCGCGTCTGATCTGGGTCTAAGGGCTCCCACGGGTGGCGAGGTGGCAGCCGAGTTTCACCGCCCCTTCCGGCAACATCTGCTCTGGTTTTTCGGGAGCCGGCACGATGCAGAGGCCGAATTGGGCGGGATCATGGAAGCCTATCTCGCCCACTATTACCGCATCGTCGGACACCGTAATTATCTGTTTCCCGGGGCGGCCAGCCTGTTGAGAGGGCTCCGAAGGCGGGGAATCCTGATCGGAATACTGTCGGACAAAGTTGCCGAATTCGGAAACGCGGAACTAACGCAATCGGGCCTTTCCGGCCTGGTGGACTGCGCTTCCTTCAAAACCACGGATCGCCCGTTCAAACCTGACCCCGCCGGCCTGCTTCAGGTTCTGGAAACGCTGGGAGTCAGCACTTCGGATGCCATGTACGTCGGCGACGCCCCTCAGGACGTGGCGTGCGCCCGACAGGCGGGCGTGATGTCGGCCGCTGCAATGTGGGCTACCATCGACCCGCAGGCGATTGCCGAGCAGGGACCGGATCATCTGCTGCATCGTCCGCATCAGGTAATGGCGGTGGTGGCTAACGCCAACGGTTACGAGGGTTCGAATCCGTGGTTACGTCATTTGCCCTGGCCCTGGCGTCCGGACGCCGATGACCCGGACGACGACCAGGACGCCAGGCCGGCAACACCCGGCACTGACGAGGTGACGGAGACAAACGCTAACTGGCAGTACTGGCCGTTGGCGGCGCGCTGGGGCGGGAGCAGCCAACAACTGGTTGTGTCCCCGGAGTTGTCCAATCCGATTGCTCCGCTGGCATTACGGGTCGACGGGGTTAG